>QKMV01000909.1:0-18642 GCA_003287335.1 Lednia tumana
ATATATATATGTATACATGCTTCGCAGCGTATTAAAGATGGCAGGTGTGCATTGTCTTTACTCTTTAATGTGGCTAATTCAATTTATATTCCAGTTCTCCTGTTCAGCCATTAATGTAACGTATAGGCTATTTCGTTACTAACACGTTATCAGATTATTTTAGTTCCAACAGACAAAATTACACGAATAATATTAAG
Organism: Lednia tumana; assembly: GCA_003287335.1. Taxonomy (NCBI): domain Eukaryota; kingdom Metazoa; phylum Arthropoda; class Insecta; order Plecoptera; family Nemouridae; genus Lednia; species Lednia tumana. The sequence continues at coordinate 198 of QKMV01000909.1, forward strand.
TGAATGTGCGCCACATTGAAATCAGTCTTGATAAACGAAAACTCCGGGGTCTGCAGGCTATGTGGGTTGTTCTACAAAAGCTGAATCGCTAATGACCAGCAAGAATGTTAATCATCTTAACGTTAGATAAAGGATGATTTTTTCAAATCATTGTCATTAGAGTATACCTATACCATGCCTATATCATGCTGCCGTGCGGTGGGTTACCTAACATAATGTTATTACACACATTGTTAATGTCCTTATACACATTATACCATTAGCTAAGTGTTTATCCTCCTAAAAAAGTGTGTTTGTTGAATGTATTTATAAGGAGAACGATGATTAGCCGTTGCAGTCTCTCAGGAGGTAGCTGTACGTAATAATTTGACGGTGTACTGAAGGAAAAATTAGTACCCAAATTGTCTAGCGATATTCTTTTAGACCCACTGTTCAAAAAGGTAACATCTTTATCCTAATGGAACGTTTTCACGAAATACGCGAAATATGAACATGATCAAGCGGTAACACAAACTATAACTACCACTGTGTTTTTGCGCATCTAAACGCATGGAATTGCGTCCAAGAGCACTATTTTACCTAACACCCCAAACAAGCCATGAGTAATAACATCCACGACGGTGGATAACCTATTATGTGCAAATCCTTGCTCAGCCTGGTCGCTAATTAGACACAAACTTAGTCTACTCCTTGAGGACCCGACAAATTAAAGGCTTGTCGGCTTTCAGAAACTTTCCATCGATTATAATCAGGGAAATTAACATGGTATATATATATATCTGTATATATATATATACGGTATATATAGGTATATAAAGCAGCTTCTCGATGATTGGCAATTAGCTATACCAAATGACCGTATAAGGAGGCGACGATCACAGTATTACGACATCGTTTGCTTTAAAATCATAATAAAATGTATTGCATCCCTATAGGTATCATTTGTTGGTCAAATGTTTATTTGTGATAAAAAAACATCTGCTGGATGCTAAAAATGCGGGTACATTTCGGTACTGGTTCCTTCCTACGCAAATTTCAAACTAATAATTGTTATGTTATTGTGTGTATGATAATTTAACTATTTTAATAATTCATAGCGGCTCGTTTGATGGTCTTATTTTAATTTGTGTCCCGTGTTGTATCGGAAACTTAATAACTCATAGCTAAACTTTGAGCATGCCTATAACACGAACTCGCAATTATTTGAGTGTGCATGTTTTTTGATCAAGTTTTTGCCTTGACGGGTAAATGCCCTTTGTCAAGACACCAAATGTATTGCCCCCTGCATTATTTCAGCTTAAAGCAAGGAACATTACCATAATTTCCCATGTTTTTGTATGGACCTAGTCTTAACCGCATATTTATATGTGTAGGGATATGGTAGGGATAAGATACATTATCAATTCTGCTACAATAAAAAGTATACGGGTTCTATGTATTCTGATCACATAACACGTATAAGCTGGATATAATTTACTTGTAAATCAGCATAAATAGAGACTTAAGTTAGTGTTTTAACGCTTTTATCACGCTGACAAGTTTTAATCATTTTCCACAACCGACTTCCTGGGCGAGCTACATGAATTACCATGGCTGTGATAATTCAATAACAAATTCCAGTCAACGCCATTATGGTAATATTTCAGTTTGGATTTCTCTACATCAAGCGAGCAACTTACCGATTGTGGACGGCGAACCCCGGACGCTCGACGCCACCGACGCCGATGTCCTCGCCGCGACGCGTCCTTCGCCGCGCGATCCGCGAGCCATAATCGCGGCAATCGAGAAGTCCGTGGCACGAGCTTTTACCGTCGGCACAACTATCATCGCCGCCGCGGCTGGCAAAATCGCCCCGTGTCCGTCCTCATGCATGGCACCCAATAACATCGTTTTCTTACTCTACCACCAACAACACACAATCCGGAGGAAAAACCCACCGAAAACTCGCAAAAAATCCGAAAATCTGATTAAATCTCACAAAGCCATTTCACATGAAATAATGATATGCTGTGACAATATGATCAATTCGTTGCACTTGCTGGTATTAGTCATAATGATGTGTGTATAGTTATAACTCGTGTGCACTGGCCTAACTGCAAGAACCAACTGACTGCACATCACACCCTGCATATTTGCCACAAAAGGCACCAGATGTCAGCAACGGCGGCCCCAGGAATCGAGTGGGAGGAGCCACGATTTCGTTGCTGATGGACAAATTATGTGGCGCGATGGTTAGGCGAGGGTCTGGAAGTGGAACTGGCGTTGTAAATTACGACGAAGGCGTGGCTTTGACTGGTGGAAAGCTGGTATGTGATTGGCTGCACGGTGAATGCACTGTGAATAATCTTGCAGCAGAAGACAGATATGCAGAAGGAGGGAAGTCAACAATGTTATGGGTGTCCAAAGATGTATTGTTATTTAAATGTGGCTAAAGGGAGGCAAGTGGTGGGTGAACGCATCATGCTTATGTTGGGATAGAGTTTCCGAACTTCGGGAAAGCGACCCTCGGCACATCACCGGAACTAAATTGTGATATTGTTGATGAGTCTCCTTTGTTTTTCCAAACCGAATTAGTCATCTAACCTCAAACTAGATTTTTCATGTCATCTCCCTTCAATCTGAAATGGGAAAAACAATTTTTCGCTCCTATTTTTCTCTCCGAGGTAAATATACTGTATTCATTATGAAAATGCAATATTTATCCAGTTGCTAGACAAACTCGAATTCCGAATATGTTTCAACTGAACATTTATATTGTTGAATCCACATGCGTAGTTAGGAGACTAGAATTGACTAGATTCTTTATTAAACAACATCTTCCATCTTCCCCCCCCCCCATCCCCCCCCCACCTCGGTACACACACCCAACTTCCTAATAACCGCACAAAAAATATTATAGGTTATTTTTTACATTAACTTCACTTGGACGATCGTGCACAAATCCTGCACCGGGTTTTTTAACTCTTTTCCAGCTCATATAAGGGCGCCACAGATCCTGGTCCAGAGGATGAACATCGTTGCAGACCAAATGAAAGGCAAATGAAAGGCAACAATTTTACCATATCGAAAAAACCTGATGTGAAAAAATGAAATACCATTTTCTAAATTAGAATCCCATAGGTACCTCATAAACTTCTTTCCAAAGGGGGAAAGAGTTTTTTCTTTGTTAGGCCTATGCGCCAAATCCAAGCCCACTCTGGGATGCATGTACTATAAACAGCAAGACGTATAAAAACACGCTGATTGACAGTCAGAAAAAGACTTGATTTTCTGACAATCAATCAGCTTGTTTCAATATGTCGCTATCCATCCCTTGCACCTGACGAGGACTCGAGACCAGCAGCCACATGGTGGGGAGGATATGGTGGAGAAGTCTAGGTAAGAGAAAACTCTTCTCTCCTAGGAACGAAGTATATTAAATTCCACAACCTTATATTATTTTTTACTTTTTAATATAAGGTTGGAGGAAGTTAAAAAAAAAGTTTTTATTTCATTTTTAAACACGCAAAACATCAACATCAGCCTCGACACTCAAGCGTCATTTTTGTTTCGATGCCTCGTCAAGTACTTTTATTGCATGCCATCAGTTATCATAACACATGATATTCAAACACCGTGCATATGTGCGCTTTTCAATTTGCTCTGAAAGGCTGAATGTGCGTACGGTGCAATAGGGAAACAAGCCACATATAGGTAAGAGTTTTACTAGCGCTTGGGGAAACATGAAAATACATCCCACATTATTATGCCTATCGCGCCTCCACCACGCATAACATAATGGCTTATACGAATGCTGTAGACTTTTACTCATGGCGATATGGCGTAAAGATTACCACCCCCGCGTTTTATTGGAAATGATACATTTCCAGTTTTCACTCAGTCTTCAGTTCCTCATGTCTAGCGGGGAATTGGAGACGAAAAGACGTATGGAACGTTGGGCTTAGGGGATGATATATATGCCTTCCGTGGTGTGTATTATAGCTAAGAGGGTTGTGGGTGGCCTTATAGTAATGGAACCTAATAGCTTTCAAGAGTTTTCGGTGTGTCTACAAGCATTTCACGACGCACGCTGCAAAAAAGTCCCTTCGAGTCTGAAATGGATAGAAAGTGCCTGTAGCGTGTGGCTTGGCTGCTATTATGTAGAAAAGCAACGTTAAGGACCACCCTGGTCAAAGATTTTCGCTCTGAAAGCCGTGACCAGGGTATAAGCTTGGCTGGGTCGTTGGGTAATAGTAGACGGAGGTTGCAGTCAAGTTAACGTTGACAAGGGAGAGTTTTGTTTTAGCAACGTCATGACTATTTCTTTACTTCGTTAAACGATTAGGCTAGATTATGCACTGTGGCCTCCGATAAAGACAAATGGAAATGTGTTTTAAAACATAACAGTTTTCCATCATTAAAGTCATTGGATTTAGATCGACTGCCTCAAATGTGTGTATGGTATGACAAGAGGCTGACAAATTATGCATTTTTAGTTAATAATATACATCTGTAGTAAAAAATAAATATGGAATATGTAAGAATGTAAAATGCGTATACAATATAATATATTCTTCAGGCGAAAAGCTTCAAACAGTCTCTCGCTTGTGTTGATCAATGAGGCTGTGCAACGTGCAAGAAAAGTGAATTTTAACATTTTCACCACCTTAGAGGTGTATTCCGTTCTAAATTCAGGTAATACCATGCCAAATCACACGTATATAGTAGATTTTTCTGATAAGTGATGACATCATCCAATTACCGTGTTGTTACATGAAATCATTTCTGTTTTTAACGTTGTGTACGTGATTATACTATTATATATCATGTATATAAATTGCAGTGAGATACTTTCTTGATCGGGTGGTTTCGTGTATCCACACGTGTAGCTGCGAGCTAGCATAGCGACTAGAAAGGACACCTTAAAGCGTGATAATCAGCTTCAACAGTCGTGTGAAATCATTTCTTCTCGGTGCATGCATTGCATTAGGCAGCCAGGTGAAACGGCCGTGTTTTATATCATATGCCTCACGGCCATTGTTCAATCATAGCGCGTCTATAGAAACAGCTACCCCGGTTACACAATTCACCCTGCCATATTATAGCCGTATATCGGTGGTAACACGAACTGTCGCAGCTATTTTATCCGTGATGTGTTGACTCAAGAAAGATTTATTTCCGTATCCTGTAACTTTATAGCTATGCTTTGTAACTACAATAGAGTGCAAAGATGTGAAACGAAAGATTAACAATAGGTTGTAATCAAGCTCGAGCTGGAAATAGTGGAAATATTTCATAATGTTGACCTAATTATTTTCGTATTCATCATTGATGGTGAGCCCTATGGGTGGTCTAACTCGAGCCTCTATAAAGGCAAAGGTCAGGAGGTTTGGGTGCTAAGAAAGGTCCAAGTTTTAACAGGGGTGTTTGCATTCACATGGCCATATGTAATATTTACTGCAGCGTGGTGAAATGTGTGCACCCTCGCTCAACTCCAGATGGGTCGACTGAGATGGATACTATACGAGATAAAATATGTGAATTTGGGGGTTTTCAGATGACAACACTTCCCCAGAGTAAAAATGATATAGGTAGAAGTTTACTTTTTCAAGGAAAGAATTTGTACTAATGATGTGTGTTTGGGCATTTTCTCCTGAATAATTTCTGTTATTGACTACCATCCCTTTTGGCAATATAACTAAACTGAAGTACTGCCCACAAAAATATTAACTTAATTGAACTTCAATCACGCACGTGGAATTATATCGACACTTATTTCAGCGGTCCTTGTTTTACAATGCTATGTCATAGTTGGTATAGCATACCTTTACGGTAAGCGAAGTGCATCTAAAATTAAATGGGATGCTGTATGCTTGCACTTTAAAGTTGACACCAAATTTTCATAGAGAGCCCATAAACACATATACCGTTCATTCTTTACAAACTTGATATTTTTCTTTTTATACCAAGGTGTAATGTATTATATCACGGAATTAGATGGATCAGACTTGTTTATAGTTTATATACCCTCATAAGCTACCTACCGCACACCCAGCACACACCATGCATTCACACAAACCGAAGTCAAATACTACACCATAATTCAAACCACACTGCTGTTTATGAATGCTGTTTGCGCATCCATTCAATTCATTTCGTTTCGTCCAGAGAATTTTTTCCATTCTTTCGTCTTCCCCGAGTGACGATGATGTGATAAAGACTTGTTTACATAAGCCCATAATTTATTAAATGATGATTAATCACGCCTCGGCCCATAGATCGCTGCTCTGCTGCTGCAGATATTGTTACTCCGATGGCGGGTATTTAAAGGTGCACATAGCCATTGAAAGCGACGATGAAAGGAGCGAATCCTCAGTGGACCATGATGGTTAACGATTATCGCTGCAGGCCAACGAAGGCCCTATGGATGATAGTTAGCGTTGTATTGTTATGTCTTGTGAATGAAGGAATCTCGTCGAATATACAATAGGCGCTAATCGTTTTGTTTTTTTTTTCGCGTTTTTGTGTTTGAGAGACGATGGTCAGTACATTAATTATTGTAGGAACAACTCAAATTCATTACGATTTAATTTGAACATTTGCACACTTAAAAAGACTTAAACTTACGTTTCAATTTACAGAAAACAACTAATTTTCCTTTTCTCATTTAAGGCACTCGCCACATTTCTTCAATACGCTTACCTTTCCTTCCTCTGGGAATTCCTCAGGGTAGATACATGTAGCACCGGTGCCAACCCATCTTTTAAAATGAAAAGTGTATAGTTATACAAATCGATCGTTCAACAATAATTGTACGTCTAAAATGTTTTTCCTTCGTTGACACAACAGTTTAGGCCCAAAGAGCCCATTACTAACATCATTACGGTGGATGATTAATATTCGAACACGCCACCATTAGTTATATTGACACATCTTAAATTTCAAATAAATAAGGTGCAGGATGTAAACTTCGGTAAAATATGTCCCCAGCGTACGATTGGAATGGACCAAACAATATGAGCAAATTCCTTGGACATCAATAATCATTGATCATTATTTTATACGGTTTGAGACGTGGCGCTTTCAACAAAACATCTTTTTTGTAAACTTTACGTATCGAGCGCCAAGAACATCCATTTAATCGAACTGGCTGTCGTTTAATAGACAAAACGACACCATTACACACAGATCAATTTGTGTAAGAAACCCTTACCAAAGTGTAAGAATAGTCTTCATTATCTGTCTTCCCTGCTCCTCGCATCATCCTCCGCATATACTCCACAGGGATTGTTCTGCATTGATGATGATCTTAATCCACCACTAATTTCCTCATCCCCTTTGCATGCAGAGCAAAATTCCCCATCACAACTTGCCTTACAGTTTCCTCACACCCCACCCTTTAACTTTCTACTTTATCTCTCTTCTTTTCACACCATTTCTTCGCTCTTCTGCCGTGTTTCCTCACCCAACCCATTTTCCTCATCCTCAGATAATGCTGCAGCTGTTGGAGCGTAATGGGGACTAATTATCATTAAGCCATCTAAATGCTAATTAATGTGCCTATTTTCACGATGAACAGTAGCTGGATTTCACCCGAGGGGCATGCAAATGAAGCACGAAGCAGTTCGGGGTGTAATGGCCGCGTAGTACTAGGTTTACTTCTACGCTCATGCTCGCCTGTCGTTACGCACCGCTTTCTCATAGCTGTTTCTGGAAGCGCCACTGCACGGTGATGTTACGGACAGGTCTCCGAGGACGGGACGATGGTTGGAGCGACGTATCTAAATCTATGTCGACGCCTGTCGTTTTTCCTTAGTCTCAGCCATGGTGGGGGTTTGCACGGACGTCGTTTTGGTTAGAATGAAATATCCATACCAATAACGTAAATGATTCTTGTTACTCATAATAGTCTTGTAATTACATCGGAATCGAAACGTTCAGAAATCGACGCGAGGGCCACATAAGTGTGGACAAAACACTTCTTCATATGGTATGATGTATAGTGCGTACCCAACTGAAGCTTATAATTATGGGCTAATTATGATCACCCGGGCCCCCGGCACTGCTATTGCGGTCACCCTTAAAGTTGATGAATCCGTAATTCACCACCATAACTCCGTAAAAATGTATTATTTTCACTATCTGTTTGCGGTTCGTGAACGGACGAGAAAACACAGAAGCTGGCTAGGGATTTTAATTACGAAATTCAGGTTTTAAAAACGCAGATATAAACTGGAATTTGTATAAAATCTATCACTTAATGATACATTGATTCTTCTCACTAACTTGTCTGATCGATTCTTCGGTGTTTAACGACGCACTTGACTCTTCTCCCTGTGGCATGGGGCATTTGGCATCGGTGAATGACAGGGTGATAGTGAGAGTGAGTATGAATCTAACAGGGAAGAGGGGAAGCCCGGGGCCGGCAAGTAGCCTACTCGAAACCTACTGTCGAAAAGCACCAAGAGGGCCACCACTTTACGTCCCGTCCGAAGGACGGTACAACTCGTACAGCAGGATTCCTCCACTAATCCGTGCTGTCGAGAGATTTGTGTTGGCCAGAAAAGGTTCTTGGTATGAGTGGTCACCCATTCAGCCTTTGGTCAACACCAATGAGGCTTAGCTTTAGTGATCTTACGAGAACTATTCCAACACACTAAACCGTTTAGTTAAATTGTCTGATTTGCATGTAACAAAAATGTTTAAAAATGCTCCGTGGTTCGTTGATGAGGCTTACCTATTTTTATTTTTTCCAGTTGATTACATTCGTATTTAAATACAGCACGCAAAATAACTGTGCAACAATGTTAGCACATTTTAAAAAAAATGGGAGGGTGAGAAAATTTCCGCATAGACCAGTATTATTGTTAATGTGGATATCAAGCTGAGAAAATTGAAATCTTAACCTTGAAAAGTACTTGAGATCAATCTACGTTCACAACCGTGTGTACAGAACGGGTGTTTCCCATATTTTCCGCTCAACTTTCCCAACGTATATCTTCCTAACTTTTTTTCTGTAGTCAGCATGGAGTACTAATAGATTCAAACCAAACATTTAGTTTGGTGATGCACCACTACTCGGGCATAGATGGATGTGTTCGGGTTTGTAGGTAATGCATTAACAGATGGATCATGGAACGCACAATAATTTTTACTTCGCCGCACGTGATAGGCCAATTGCCATGGTGATAATACTAACAGGTTTCATGTTTAATGCTGTCTGAAGATTATATAGGTTAGGTACAATGAGCAATTGGGATTGACCACTCAAATTTGGACATGGTGGGTCATTATCTCCACAATCAAGAGTTACATCATTTTCTATAAGCAAAGCTGCACACAACTTTGATTATTAACCACGGCCGTCGATGGGTTTCTCTTTCAAAAAAACGAGCTCTACACAATTCAAAGACGCTTTCAGAGACCCATCTTTATGAGCTGACGCATACAACCCTACACAACGGGATGTGCTAACACGATCTTTCATGATCCTCCATGATCATGAGAAGTCATGATTGCGTCATAATTCCTGGACAAATCCGACATGCGAGTCAGGCAGTCACGAGAGCATTATTAGAGTCAGGAAGATCTTGCTGAAGCTCACCACATTATAGCACATTATTTATCAGTGCGGTGTGGTTGGACAATAAAGGGTTGGTGTTTGAACTATCAACCCACTTTTCTTCTCTCCGTTTGAAAAGAAAATGCTTCTGCAAGTCTTGAGCTTGTGCGGTGAATTAAGGCATGCACGTTGATAGAAAGTAATAAAAAATAGTCCCTCCCTTTTCGTCAATAAAATGTTTATAATGGAGTTCATATTATAATCGTGAATTATGCAACCACTCCTCTTGCCAGCCACGCCCAATTTATTAACTCCACGCGCATTTGCAGAGAATATTTTGTCTTATGACTATCCGTATATTAATTAGCATCGTTAAATGTTTTATTGAAATTATCTCAATGCGCGAGCAAATTATTTATTTCGTAGATATTATCTTAGTCCGAATTTCAATTTAATTAATCGCTGCCAATTATTTTGAATCTTATAATATGGTTAATTATAACTTTAAGCCGTGGCCAGACTGCCTGGGTCGTATATTAAGTTAATTTGCCTAAGGGGCCTTTATAAGGTGCCAATGGTTTTCGCCTGATAGGTGTCTGCCATCAATTAATATGCATTGTAGTACCTTACACGAAATTCGTACATTTTAACAAAAATGATCATAATTTGGTAATTTCGTTAGGAAGAAAAATGATAAAAGAAGACATGGTTCTCAAGAAAACTGTGGGTGTCAACTACTGATTCACGTATGCAACACAGACTTCTATCAACCTGGTATACTACAAAAGCGCGGTAAGTCTTTCTGGTTTCAGCTGAAGTTTTAATATAAGCGAGGTTGTCTTAAATTCAGCGTATGGGTAGAGGCCAATGTTTGATATTTTTTGGAAATCTTTAGGAAAATCAGTCCAACATACAGGGTTACGCCGCAGAGGCTCCCTTCGTCCTGTTGTATAAACTTATTTGGTGCGTAAGATAAATCGTACCATGGGAAAGATAAAAAATAAGTTTGAAATTGAAAGTTTGAAACAGGTACTATGTGCACACGTGAAATTTTTATGTGTATGTATATTTATTCACTTTATATGTATATATTTATATGATGGGTGTAATAATCCCAAACCAAACCAAACCAAACTGTGCACGACAGTGATGATAATTCAACCCCTAATGATTGCATACAACCCACCCTATGACGTTATAATCTCCCTATTTTTACAACACCCTTCTTCACCCTCTCACCCTCTCACCCTCTCACTTCAATATGAAAACTTGCTATAATAAAATAAAACCCTGAACATACTAATTCTACAATGTACACCACACTGTACACTTTTACAGCGTAATTGTGGCTTACTGATAGGGCAGTTAGTTGAATGCATAGACAGAAGATCAGTTAGGGCTAATATGGGAAACAATCAAATTGTTTACGTGGACCCAAGAGAAAGGGGACAGAGTGGGAGAGGATAGTATACATGGAGAAGGGACCAGGGGAAGGATTTTACAATAAATACTGCGGATTACGACACGACATTTTCTTGTGAAGTTCTGTGTGACACATGGGGTTTATCGTATGGTTACCTCCCTTGGATTGGCGCACACAAACCCCACCCTTCTTATCCTTTCAAGTGCATTATAGAGATAGATAAGCTTCTTTACCTTATGAGTCCTTACAGGAAATTCTCGGAGTCAGCATCCATGGAGTTATCAAAGATCAATTGAGGTAGAGAAATCAATTACCTGGAAGATTAAAGTCATTACCTGTGAAAAAGTTTTTCGTCCATGAGATGCCCATAAGACTGTACGACCACTGTACGATTTCGATTTTATAATACTTTCAGTTTATTTAGTCTCTCACTTACACGATTTAAATCAATTTAATTAGGGGTGCATTTGCAAAAAGATAACGCTTCTGTGACTGCTCAGGCGTCAAGGCTCCTTTTCAAAATTCCTTGTCTCAGAAGTCTTTCGGATTATTTTAATATTGTACGCCTGCAAATCCTTCATAATCATAGGTAAAGTTTACATGTTCTCAGTTATATAAAGCAACAGGCACCCAGGTTGACGGGGTAAATTAAATTTTGGCGATCATATACTGACTGTGTCTGATGAACAAGACTTTCTGCCACACCTTCACTTTCTCTCCGACGAGTAATCTCTCTGAACGGAATGCTATTCGCCAAGTCCCGCGCGACCAAACACAACAAGATTCTCCCCGGTAGCACAACGCGATGAAACCCCCTAAACGGGGGCTAACCTCGTTCACCCAGCCTGCAGTAAAGACACATCACCTTTTAACGACACATGCAGCAATCGGGGTTCAACCATTGGCCGTCTATGTGCTCTTCTCCACTCCTAAGAAGAGAATATTGGTTTTGTCTTCCAATATCACAAGACATAATATTGAAACGTGGGCAGTAAAGTGTCCCGTATCTTTAGGCTAACGGCTAAATGGAGAACGTCCGTGTGTGTAAGCATATGCCGACGAGTGCAAAACTCCACTACATCTTAACGCCGTCCTCATCCCCTAACGTGACTTGGTCCATGACAAAAACATGACAGCTTCCATGAGGAATAACAATAAACCGTGATGTGCCTCTTGATATTTCTTTTGAGTGTGTATAATAAATACAAGCTGCGTTACATCGGGGTAAAGTCATTCATGGATCAAACGATATTAGATTTCACAAGATACCATAGGCGACTGACCAACCCTCCAGTTTATATGTTTAATCTTCAATCTGATTCGTTGGGCCCACAACATTTGTCCAGACCGTTTTGGGATATCAAGGCGACGTGCAAGTCTTGCTAAATGTTCTCGAATAAGAACTGTCCTAAACGCTTCAAGAAATACAATCTAAGGTTTTTGTGATTACAGTAAATCACCATGAAACGCTCGATCCCATATTGAACTTTCGCGACCGTTGTGCATACACAATATAGTACACCGAAATAAGTTTAGCTCCCGAGATAAGGGTGTCCTCGTAAGTTAGATTTATACATTTCCATAAATGGCTATACACTGACCACAAGTATCATTGCTGTGGAACAGTACATGCATACAATGCTCTTTCCTAGAAATGACATCTCTTGACCACGTCTTATCAATATTTTACAACATCTGTATCAAGAACGCCATTTTGCAGCCAGCTCTTCGTCGTCATCTCCTTCTTCTTGTGTTTTCTTGCCAAGCATTTGCATGGGAATGTATTTTGTGGTTTATGGCAGCCGATCTACAAGTCAGAAGAGGTTTTGGTGGGTTGAAATATATTGTATTGCGATTGTTCCATAGGACCATGTTATACGATTATTTGGAATGAGCAAGGGGCAAGAAATTTAAGCTGAAGATATAACTGAACTCGCTATGATTTGTGTCGAGACGGACGCATCTCGGTTAGATTATTGTTTTTATTATGCCAGATGCTTTACGACAATGAATCTGGGTTCTGTCTCGTGATTTCTTTTCACTTAAAAGTTAGAGACAATTGCGTATACATTTTGAGCATTGGTAACAAGTGTGGTTAGTATTTTCGAGTTTTCCAGCCCTTAAAACATACACTCGTTGTTTTATTGTCACTCTTTCGGTTGTTTTTAAAAATTACTTCGCTTCGTTGCTATTGCACTTAAATAAGCTCTACTTTGTTATTACCCAGATTTTTTTATTTTGTTCCATTTCTAAACAAAATAATTCAAGGGACATTTCCCTAAATCTCACAATGCTTCTATTATCATCTGCATTTACAGAGAGTATACCCGGTCATACCTTATGAAACATTTTTTTTAATATCCACAAGCATTAATGGAAAAGCAGCTACGAGTGGCACTTTTTTAATGAAATTTACTAAGTTATTGGTCTCCTCGTCAATCACAACTGATATAAAACTGCCTGTTTGGCTTAGGTGCTGCATTGCTCCAACCCTCCATAGATACAAGCAATTTGCATGATCCATACCCAGAAAAAAAACACAAAAAAAATACAAAAGCGTTCTACTAATCTACGTAATTAGTCTCAATGGTATACGTGATGTTCCCATTATTTTAAAATGATTGCCGAGTCAACTGACTGGAGTGTATGATGAGGAGGGATGCTTTATAGTGAAGACTTGCCGCTAAATCACATCCCTATGTTTACGCATGACGCGTATAATATGCCCGCAAGCAAGTGTGTTTGTTTGTGTGTTTAATTAATTGGTTTCAATTGTTCCCTAGTTGGTTAGGTGATTAAAATGCCGTAGAGACGTAAACCATCGGTGGATTTGTGCCCTCGGTGCTCGCTGGTATATATGCAAAAAGCTATCATGGGAGTCATATTTACACGAAATAAATCGTGGGCAGCTAATAGGAGAAGTTTCGTGTATTCAAAAAAATGTTTAACGGCGCTTTAGAAAAGCTCCTAAATTTGTAAAAAAAAATGTTTCGCTTACTTTATTGAAAAATTGTGAAGATTTATTGACAAATATCTATGTAGTTGCTATCATTATGGCACTGTTATCCACTCATTCAACATTTAAAGTTATTGTGAGTGATTAATCTCAATTTATCATTCTGCCATCCACGGCACCCATTCTATTCATTGTGATTTTTAGTAATGAGAACATTGAGAATGGACCATAAATCTTTTCTATGCCATTTTGATTTGGTGACCATGCGTACGCCACATAAATGGACAGGCGCAGTTCACTTCATATATTATCTCCATGTCTAAATATTAATAACAACATTTGTAGAAATGAATACCTACAGCAATTGGGGTAAGTCGCACACAGAGGAGTACCTATGTGTACGTTATTTTCTTCCTTGTTATTCTCGGATTATTCTTCCCATCCAACGAAATAAGCTCTCAATTTATCCAGCAATTTCCGTGTAAATAAGAAAAGTCTCATCTTGCGCTGTAGCTTCCACCATAGCATCCTATAAGATATCTACTAAATAACTTCTTAATCCATGGGTGCGATATAAGAAAAGACTTTGCTGCAATGCTGTTATACACGGGTATATACCTACGTAAATCCAACACGTGAAGTCCGCAGCCCCTGCTTTTCTTTATCCCCAATCTAATGCACAGGTGTAGCGCTTGTGAGGGCTTTACTCCCGGTTTACGCGGGTAGAATGTTGCTATTTCTTTCTTCTTCCCGCTTACTTGTAATGTAATGCACGATGCCTGTACAGTTCGGGGATTTGTCTCAGATCTCTTAGCCTATCCAGAGATGCCACTAATTCTATGAGAAGAACGGGGCTGCAAGGCGGGATAAAGATGACACCTGCACACTCGCGCTTTTTCGGGACGGAAAACGGGATAACATGGATGTAAATCTTTTTTCTTATCCTTGGGAAACAATTATTTTCCTACTTTTTTGAGTGAAATTTAGTTGTTCGTGCTGGGTGCGTGGCTTTATTATTTTCGTCTTGTCACGGTATAAATCGGATATATTCTGCAGGATTCACAATTCACCCCGTTTCCATTCGCGTTCCGAATGTCAAGTATCTCTTATTTGTCAAAATTTTAATCGACCTTTCATGACTTAAATAATTAGACGAAGCTCACAGATTGTAAAACGGGAGCTTTTTAGAATTAATCCTGCGCAAGTAGGTGTACATGTTGTAAATAATCTTGATGCAAATGGTGAATGCTGTCCTGCTGTGATTCATTCAAGACATTAGACTGGCCATTAGCAAGCACAATGCTACCATTAATGGCTGCTGCATATGTAATCAGGCCATCAAGTAAGTTGATGGTCGCCCGTCTGCAAGCTCGCTCGGTCTAAACGCTGCGGCTGCAGACAAGAAAGTGTTTTTAGACGTGATTTGCATCGGAACTTCGGAAGACGGGCGAGAATTTCATGCCAATCATTTAACTGCACGGTAGACGTTTATAATGCTTTATGTAGCCAATACTATTACATACTGGTGGAAAATACTGAGAGGTAAAACTACTGAAATTCTTCCCACCTACGGAATATTTTAATCAAAGAAGTCTGGCACAAGAAGTGTACCATCGCTTAGTTTACGTTCGTCAGATAATGAAACATTGGCTGTTGTCCCTACGAAATTAAATTTCAAGACAAATTGAAAGTTATTTGAAGTTGACGAGCTCGTCGGTAGGATAGAAATACTTTCCATTCGAGAATTTTCACTGGGAATTTACCACATCCAATAATTATTATGCAAAACTCTCGGCCTCAACAATGAAAACCTCTCCGATCGTTTCAGATTCTTAAACAAACTCCAAATTAGTATCCAAACCAAAATAGTCTACATGCATTGCCATTACCTGTTTTTGTATTTTATACGCATTCTTTTCTAAAGTATAAACAATAACTTACTAGCCAAGTGCCCGTCCGATGGACGGATGTACATTTTGGCTTCGCCACAAAATTTCTTTGCCACGAAATTTCTTCTTCCCCTTGCACTTCGGGCTTTGTCGTTCTAGACTTCGCCTCTTAAATCTGGGTTTTATCTTGGGAATTTCTCCCACATGGCTTCATTTGATGAGTTTTGCCTAAAAGTAGAAACTTGGGCTTTGTCTTGACAGTCGGGCTTAGCTCTGGTAGGGCCTTGGCTCTCATGAGAAGCGGAAATGTTTTTTTTTAATTATCCTCTATACTAACCCCGATTTTCCCCGAACCCCTCTATCTTAACGGCCGGATCATGATTTTACCTGATGGGCTTCGACTCGGAGATTTTGGCTTCATCTTGATATTTAGGTCTGGCTTGGCTCTGGTGTGGGTTAATCCCTACACCTGATTCGTATTTAAGTATCCAATTTCTTTTTTCACCTGATGAGTCGGACTACTCTTCGGTTTCTGCACGGATTTTTCTTTTTGGTGGAAGTTTTTCAAATTTTCCAAACGTGACTTTGTCAAACTTTGACCATCGGAATAAATTCGCAGTGCAAGATCAAGTCAGAAACAAACACCATTTCACCCAATCTGAATTTAAGAAAATTTATGAGTTCCCCGCCGGTACCCCCGCTTCCACCAGTGGCGTGGAAATACGTATTTTACATCTAATGATATCTAATGATATTAATTATAATTTGATATGCATGTCACATTTGATATCACATTATTAATATATTTCTGCATAAGATATAACCTTCAAATTCCATGATAAATTTAGGAAAATTATCCTAATCTTACCAAAAGTCCTCCCAAAAAGAGCCCACTAGTGGCCGCACGGGGCCGAGTTGTCAACGTTGCAGCAATTTGAAAAATGTTTGGCGAGAATAAAATGTTCAAAAATCTCACTCGAACGGTGTGGAAACGTATCAAGAACTATATTTGGTGCAACACACTCACAAACGACAACAAATTATTATTGAGGGGATAACTGCTGGCTGGTATCGTATTTGTTGTAGCTTGTATCTTTCTTGTATAGGCATCGGTAGAGCTAACGGGTTGAAATGGTGACCGGCTACATACCCAGTGGTCTTCCCGTGGTCTTCCCGTGGGCTTCTCGTAAATTCCCTCAACGATCTCAGGCAACTGCTGGATAGCTCCTTGACAACAAAACACGACGATCCCTTTCCTAAACCTGATCAAACTGCAAAAACTTTTACAGTTTATATGGGCAATGACCCAAACTATTATTTTCATTCAAATTTATCGGTAAACGGTAATTAGGCATGAATGGAAGTGCTAAATAATCCTCTAAATATTTTTGTGGCAATAAAATACGAAGGCTTTCGGCATGTCTGAGTTGGTGGTCCTTGCATGCCGGTCGGCCGGTGATTTGGTTGAAAACGTGATGCGAGAACGAGGAGTATGAATCATTCCAGTGAAGATGCTCAAGCAGCAAGCAACCAATGGCCACGAGTTTCACTTTCAACTGCAACTGCATCAGTTCGTTAACTGTGAAAGTGCAGCGTATTATGGGCTGCACATGAAACTATTAGAATCTTTCAAAATACCAAACTCATAAAATAAAATGATCTGTACAACGTTTGTCTGTTTAGTTTTAAATTATTATAGAGCGTAGGCTTGAAAAAACCCTGTAGGACACCGCCTTATGGATATGATTCGTTCCCTTCGCTCCTTGTCAAAAGAATGAGAACTTCACGACAGTAGGCGGTAGTTTCCAAGAGCTCTAGCTCATTAATTCGCACTCAGAACGAGCGGGCATTTTAGGGTTCTCCTCGATACGGATTTCTAGCTAATGTTACGCGTGCAAGAATTATTAAAACATATATACGTACATAATGATAATAAATATTTACGCGTAGATTCTTACTTTTAAGAAGCAACTGACGTTTTGCATTTGCACCACTATAATCTATAGTGCAAACCAGTTTTTAAGTCTCATGTACGTGGAATAACGGAAGTCTGCTGTAATGAGATCGAGTAAAATGAGTCAAGTAAACGTTTCCCTTTGCTCTCGCACCGCGCGATTTTCCACGGTCACGGCGTGCATCGAAAGTATCCAATTGCACTTCCATGTCACAGAGCTCGCCGCCGTCGGCCGTGTTCTGAAATGTGTTAGGACATAAAAATACAAGCCAAAAATTCGTCTGGAAGCCGTAAAGGCAGGCACAAAAGCTGCAGCACGGTTCTTAAATAATATCTGGCACCTCTAGTTTGCAACTTTATTTTTTCCTCATATATTGCACATGCATATGCTAGTAAACAGAAGCCGTTAAACGGAGAACGTTCTCCCGAATTGTACACACTACACGTTTTACAGTGTCGTGGGCATGTGCAGTTCCCGAAGGGCTTCCCACTTCCGAATTCGGCACGCAGCTCGATTTAAAAGCCGCGTACTTACTACTTACCGCAAGTAAACGAAACGTACGCGAACGATCATATTATGCTGTGGACCGATTTTTACGACAAGAGTGCAGATTCATAGAGTGATTTATTCGTATACGTGAAAATTGGACGCTGAGTTTTATATATATATGTATATGTATAT
>QKMV01000910.1:0-11367 GCA_003287335.1 Lednia tumana
TATTGAACACATTGTGGAAATGAATTATCTTCAAGACAATATTAGTGAAAAGATTTATTTTCTAACTCGTTTGACACGCAATGAGAAGCGATGTCGGTGTTTATGTTACAAGATCGGAAGGTAGTTCACGTCGACTCGCTGCCTTCGCAACCCCTAGGCAGGTAGATATATGGCAGACCAGAGAGTGTCTTGAATCCTAGAGACACAACTAGAAACGAGACGCGCGAAAACCGAATGGAGGAAGCGACTGATTTTTCAGACGCTGCCTGGTGGTGTTAGCCAGCAACTGGCCGCTATCTCTCTCTTTGTAGCCAGTTTCTCTCTCTACTTGCCGTAGGAAGTTTAGCATTGGCATTCCACTTCTTGGTAACCTTTTTTCTATGGTTTCGCTATGGGGTTGGAAATGGCGCCGAAATCAACTAGCTTGATTTTGTGTCATACGGCTGGCAACATTTTCAGAATAAAATTGGCTCTGGTAAGGATAGGCTAATAACACTGTAGTTCAGGAATGGTTCAGGTACGTTTCAGCCAGTGTAGTAATTGATAAGTATGTGTACCACAATAATCCAAACCTTTCCACGTAAATCACAGTTTATGTTTTGTTGACCTTTGGTTGGTCTTGAAAGAAACATATTACGTGTAGTGAACTACTTACTACCAGTTTAGAGTTCTTTGAGGCAATCGGTGAGATTTTGACATGACAGCAATCTTTCTATTGGTGGCAAAAATCTGTCAACTGTGTGTAGGTTATGTAGAGGCCTGTTTAAGTCGATATAATATAAGTTAATGTGGTGCTAGGATTAATTTTCTGCTTGATCCAATAAAGATTGAACTACATCACAAGCAATTTCCAAATTTCAGGCCGTGCATATGTCACATATGATGATAATAAAGTTAACTTATGTGCAAACTGCCATAAGACATCCACCTTGCCCCTCGCACCACTTCCACTTTGCTGCCCCAGTCACCAGTTCACCAGAAAATACCCGGTTGGGGGGGGGGGGGTCTCAATTGGCCACTGGTTGGCAGCCGGGCAGTATTGACGGCATATGGTGGCGTTTCGGTAATTCTGTTATGGTGGGAGCTGTTTTTCTGCAATCAAACCGACCCAACGACTCATAGTGACACCTATTTTTGGGTTTTCCAGTCAGAAAATATTTTCAAGGTCATTTTTTGTTGGTTTTTGCTAAAACAAAAAAAAAACAGTTAATTTCCTGCCCTGATAGCTAATTTAGAAGTAGTCATTTCCCAATAGGTAGTGATTTGGACATGCAAGTAATAAAGAAGCATTTTTAGTGTTCCACACATGTAGGTAGGTACTGAGTAACCTGTAGATAGGTAGTTAACTACTATTTGAGTCCTCTTCAGCATCTTCAACCTGCTATATGTTGTTTACCTAGTACGACTACTTAGGTAGCATGTATTATTATTTATTTTTATATAGTCTTATAATGGCTATTACATTTTTTGTATTTGCCATGATTAAATGATTTTTTTTGCTAGGTGGTCAGGAAAATCATCAGCCAAAAGTTGCACATAATACAGAAGATTTTGCTGAACAAGATGCTACTCCTAAATTTGTTTTTGGCACAAAAAAATATGGACGGAAAACACGCCCTAAGAACACAGATTCAGCCTCTACCGATGAAATTGTTGATTCAACTGTGGAAATGGCAAATGCAAGCAGCTATTTGACTGACGCGATTTCTACGAAAGAAGCAGTTGATACATCAATTATAGGCAATGCTCAACATCCGAAGAAGCGCAAGACGTCTCTTAGAATGGACATCCATAAAGAAAACGTGTCTACGTCACAAGTTGTTGATTCTACTGCAAGAACGGGGATACCAGTTCTGAAAGATGCATCTTCTAGCAAGTGGATGAATAGTAGTGATAGTGAAGTTGAATGTTTACGTAATCTGTGGGAAAGATTGGGTGTTGGAAGAGATGGTTATCTGGATAGAAGGGAGCTAGCTTTGGTGTGTGATCATATTGGCTTGGAGAACGTGGCTGAAGAGGTAAAAGAATAAAATTACTAATCAACATAATTTACTTCTCAAAAAAGCTGTTTTACAAACTGGGTAAAAATGCTAAGAAGTCCACTGAAAAATTCCCAAGGAATCCCCTAATGAGAATCTTTAATTGGACTTGTTGGCAGGCTTACCCAGTTTTTAAAACAGTTTTTATGAAAACTAGTTTTAATATTAGGAACTAGACATGTGTTTTAAGAATTTTAGAACATTATTTACTATTTTGACATTTGAGCCAGCTCATCTATCAATGGTCATAATTTATTTCCATATATCGACACATTTATCTCATGTGAAATAAAACTTTTTATTTTTTAGGTGGTGAAAGAAGTATTTGATACTTTAGCCAGTGACCAAGATAACCATATTTGCTTCGATGAGTTTCTTCTACTCTTTCGAAGTGGGGGCAGAATAAATGTGAATGAAAACCAATCCAGTTCAAGTCCAAACATTAAAGGATTGGAGAAGCAGGCAATTGAATCATTGGGGGATAGACAAGCACATTTGTGTGCAGCTGATGACAACTCATATTTCTGGTCACTAGACTGCAATGGAGATGGGTATGTTAAATTAGCAGTGCTACTTTTACCTTTCTTTTACATACCCACTAATAATTTATGTGAGGAAGAAATCCAACAACACTATATTGATAAATGGTGATGCTGGGGAGGAAGCTCATCTGATTTTGCATTCTTTCTTTTTTAAGTTCTCAATACTGTACTCTTTTTTGCATGTGTGCATGCATTTTTGTGTGGTTTGGTGTAGGTGATGATTGGTTAGAAGAACACCATGTGATGTCTACCAGTTAATTGTAGAAATGGGAGAGAATTCTTTAAAAATTTTGTGTCTGCACATCACCTTAGCATGTAATTCATTTCCACAAATCTCAAAAAATTCACTAGCTTGGCATCTAAATCATCTTTTTTTCTTTTAAGTTTTGCAAGCGCAGACTTTATTTTGGAAGTTTGGGAAAGAGACGGAGTGCACGATGGAGTAGCACTTCTACATAACCTTGGCTTCACCAAGTCACAAGTGAAGATAGAAGAATTACTTGACACGTTGACCAGTGAATTAAGTTTGCTGCAAGCGGAGAATACTAGCACTGCACTTAGCGAGACTTTACTTCAAGCTTCGTTGTCCCTTTGCCAAACAGAAGCACGCCACCTTAAGTAAGTGGATTATTGAAAAATACTTTGTGTAAGAATACCTGATTGGAAGCGTAGCTTGGCAATAAATGATAACTAATTGATTGATTTACTTCTTACAGGTCATCGTTAGATCAAGTATATAACGAGCGTGATAAGCTTCGCTATGACATCGCAGAGGCAAATGAACGAGCTTCTCTTCTTGCGCAGGAAGTCGACGATCATCATTCTCAAATGGAAAAAACTAATAAAGCACATATCAAGTATGCAATTTCATGATTCATATCATACTATTTTCTATTGAATTTGGTTACCGTAAAATGAGTAGATAAATAGTGATTGATGCTCTGTCTGCAAGATGGCAGCCGAGTTGCCAGGCAGAGCTTCATGTAGCTTGTGCGGTACAAATGAAGAAGAGTACCGACCTGACATGATCAGAGTGGTCTGGTGGAGGTTTCCAGAGCTTGTGCTAAATGGTAGTTGTTTACGGTTTCACTCTGATACGAGTAGATGGCAATCCTAAAACCAAAGTGAAAAATAAAACCTTTAAACCATTTGGGCTTTAAATTGTCCAGGCTTGAAAGTAATCTCAATGTGATCAAAGCAAGACCCTGAGTACCGCTGGAAATCAATTAAAGTTGGTCGTTTCATGACCAGCCTGTTTATTCCACCCCAAAAAGTTTTGCTAGGAGAATTCTGCAAAAAATCTCAATATCTATCGAGAAATAAATAATTTGGAAGTAGGTTATTGGCCAACATTACTTTCAGCACGTAGTGTATTTAACTTTGCTACAAAGAAGTACAAATTGATCATACTAGACTGTAAAAAGAAAACTGAGAAGTACTGCAATTCTTTATTTTTCATTTAGGTCCTACTTACCTACCTAACTACCTACCTAACTACCTACCTACCTACCTACCTACCTTCTGTTTTTTCATGGTATTTTGGGGTGCAAAAAATGGATCTGTATCAACCCTTGAAAATACATTTTTGACCAGCCACAGACAGTACTTACTTGACATCGAGATGAAAATGGTCAAGCCTTTTAGAAATATGTCCATTTTGCAAACCAGTTATTTTCTAATCAGTTATCCATTTCTTTTTAATTAAAGATCATTGGAGCAGAAGCATGTGGACAATGTCAAGCAGCTTACAGACCAACTCTCCCATGAACGAGATTTCTTATCACAGAAAAATCAAGCACTAGAGAGCCGAGTTTTGGATTTAGAAGATCTTGACGCACACTCGAGGTCTGAATTGGCAAAAGCCAGAGAAGAAAACGCAACTCTCTACAGCGAAAATCAGTCGCTGATTGAACAACTAGAGAGAGTGGAAAGTGACTATGCCACTGCTCAAAAAGAGCTTATTGCTTTAGACAATTTGCGCCAAGGTTTTCAGGAATTGGAACTAAATAATGATAACGAGAAGGTATTTAAAATTGTTTCACTTAGCTAGCTTGAGTATGGGTTTAAATAAATTTCATGCGTAAATATACTTATGTCACGTGTGTGTGTGGATTGGGTAGGAAAGGAGGTGCAACTTACCAAACACAGAACATTTTAAGCGCATAGAAAATTGACTTGTTGACATGCATGTGCCTTCAAGCATAAAGATGATAAGCATCTATGATCTCTCATATCTATGCTTGATGAAGACACATGGCAAAACGTCAACAAGTCAATTTTCTATTCTCTTACGATGTTCTTCTTTTTTAAATGGCTCCAACTTTCCTCTTCAATCCACACACTCTAAGATTCCAGCCTTTTGGTAGTCTACATCCATATTAGTGCTTTAATATAAACACCCTTTTTTTAAGATTCGTTCGCTTCTGGATAAACTTAGCGACATTCAGGCTGAAAATACTAAACTTCGAGATCGCAATGATGAGCTAACTATGAAAGTGGAAGCAATGACATCCGAGCTTAACACCATATCTATGAAAAAAACTGCAGCTCAGTTCCGTGATGGAATTTGCGATACTAGAGGAGCAGACCAGGTGCCTATACATTTTGCATATATCAGCTCGTGCTTTATCACTTTTATTCTGAGATAACATTTTGTAACATTTTGATCTGTCTCAGGAGTACGCCGAACAGACTTGTGATATTGCAGACGATCTGATTGTGTCTGGAGGAGCCACGAAAAGAAGAGGGGAACCGCCTCAAAATACATTGCCATTTGAAGAGAATCATGAAGAGGAGAGTCCTCGTTTGGAGAAGATTGGGCGATTTTGCAACACATCAAGAGCAATTGATATTTCAGGTAGGAAAAACCATGAGCACTCAGGCTTACTCAACTTCTTACGCCTGCTGGCTTTATCGACGTAGATTAATCGGCAGTTTAAGATACTAAAGTGCATGGGAACAGATGAGCTTAAAGCTTTAGCTTCATACACTGCATTCGGGAGAGTTGAAATTGTAACTGCATGGTTGATGAACCTTGTTTAATTCAACCCAGATTTTTTTTTTTAATGTGTGAAATCTTACTACGAGCTTAAGAATCAAGGTTAAACGATTTTTTTGCGATCCAATGAGAACCATTTCTCTGGGCAAGCTGAAACGCCAGTTGATTAAGCGTGCTAAATTCAATTCTCATCAGGTTAATACACCTGGCTATTACCCCATGTCCCACAACAACCATTAGGGTGTTCCGTCACTGCTCAAGCTTGTAACAAATAGAAGGCCTAAAAAGAAGTTTTGGTCATTTGCCATTTACATCGAATTGCGAGTGAGATAGAAGCTATTCTTGTCCCATTACCGAAACAAAGATAAGGGGGCTTAAACCAGGTATCGGTTAATAAACAATTAACAATATAAGAAAAAAACAGGCAGTTATAATAATTAGACATAGTGGGGTACTTCTTGAAGTTGTTAGAACTACGTGTTTGTCAAAAATTCTTCTTCGAATATTTTCTTCATACACATTCACAGATTCCAAGGGAAATTTTTTAAGAACTGTTTATGCCAGCAACTTGAAATTATTTAATTTTTAAGACTCATGCCTTCTGACTTAAAAACTTCAAAAACTTGAAATTAGTTTCATCGGAAAGAGCATACATTTTTTGGGTAGTAAGCTTATGTGAAGTCGAAAAAAACTGCACTTTTAATTGCAAGCCTTCTTCACTAGGAGATCGGAGATTTGATTGAAAGAAATATGTACATACTTTTGTTGTATTTGTAGGTATGCAGATACGAACTCTCACTGCCTGTGGAGATGTAGTCGACCTCATGCTAAGTCTTGACGATAAAACGTCGTATTCTATCACCGATCCATCCCTCAATACTTCCAAGAGCATCTCATCAGTCAACTCACGCAATTCCCCTGAGGTGGGTTCGTCATCTCAGCTTACCAGCAGCTTGGTTGCTGCTCTTCGTTCCCAAATTGATGCCTTACAAGACCAAGTGAAAACGTTAACCGAAAAACTGCCGGTGAGTTAATTTTGTTATATTAAAAAGTTTTGTTTTTAAAAGAGGATTGCTGTTTAATTGATGATGTGGAAATTTATTATACATAGTTGGAAATCACGTTCCACAATCGGAATTATATTGGGTTTTGATCATGTCACCAGATCTCTGCGTAATAAACTCGAGCTCTATTTATTTAAAATCTTCCTAAATATTATTTCAATCAGTAGTTTAAGGCAGGTAGAAGGATGGGCAGAAAATGCATCAAATTTTGATATCTGAATTTTGCAGCCATTTTTAGTGCAATGTTATAGGCGACCAAGTACACTAACTCGGTTACTCCCTAGAGAATTTAAGGCCGTATGAGACCATCAGGTAAAAAACCAACTAAATATCAGTGTCTTTTAATTACTGTAAAGAAAAACCGTAAGAAGAATCTTAATGAAGTTTATAAAAACTCTCGTAGAATTTAGCTGGCGTATCGAACAAAGATTGCGCTATTTTTTTAAATTCATTTGTGTTTCATTTATTGAAGAGAAAAAAATGTCTTTAAATATTTTTGAGTTTAATAAATAGAAATTATGAACTAAAAATAGTAGCACAAACTTTGTCCGAAACCCAGTAAAATTTTACGGGAGTTCCTGTAAATTTCAAGACACTGCTATTTACGATTTGGCTGTAATAATTATATGACTACTTTTTAATGGTTTTTTCAGTATTTTTATTTATGTGATTAAAGATGAATGGTTTTTGGTGTACTACTTCTGAAAGCCAGTCCAACTGTTCAGGGAAGAACGCAGATGGGTATCTGTCACTCCCAGTGTGAAAATTCTTGGAGTGCTAAAATCTGCAGTTCTAAAAGATGATTATTTAGTTCTTGACTGATAAAAATATGGGATTTTTGTAATGTGGTGGCATAGTAATCTTAAATAGTAAGAGGATCAATATTGCAATACTTATTTTTAAGAATAATTCCAGTGCATTAATAATGGATGGTGCTTGGTGGCCTTTTAGTTAATAAGTGGTATATAAATATAGGTTTATAGTATAGGTGCCTATTTTTATGTTACACATATTCATCCATATTCACATGTCATATTCAGTTTCATTTACCACTATTTATACCAATATCACTACTGTTATCATTATTTATTTATTTATGGATGCAAAAATCCTTCCATTGAATGATTGAAGTTTGTTTCGTGCCTATTGAATATTGATTGTTGAAGGTATTGGTTTTTTTTAATTTGTTGGTGCCTGCTGCTAATCAATCACTTGTTGCCACCAATGTCATGCTGCATTTTGATCTGCATTAAACAAATGTAACGCATTTTCAGAATGCCGATTTGCATGGATTTTGAGTTGACACAGTATGCAAGGGACAGAGATAGTTTTTTTCAATAAATGTTTGCACTGCACTTGCTTAGTTTCATTTACCACTTCACCACTTCACCACTTCACATGCACATTACACTGACATGTTAATTTCATGACTCGGATACCTGGCTATTATTATGGTATGATTCTTCAAAATGATTTCTACCTAGAATAACAAAATAATTTTGACTCAGGTTTTTGAAGATGAAAACAGTCACCAAAGCAAAGAAAATCTCAAGCAAACCAACATATTTTCTAGTCTGCAGTCAACCAATAGCGTAATCCATATATTAGAAGAATGTGAAACCAAAGAGCCAAATGATTGTGACAACACCAAAGAAGAGTTGGAGCAACAGTGTCGAAACTTGAAATCTCAGCTTGAGCAAATAAAAGTAGAAATAGTGAAAATTCTTTCAGAAAGAAATGCATGCTCGAAAGAAAACTGTGCCTTGAAAACTCATATATCAGATCTGAAAACTAGCCTTGGGCAACCTGTGTCCTTCAAAGACAGTATGCATTCGTTAGCACAGAAAAGTGAGTTAGGGAATGGAGAAAGTCTCTGGACAGTGTCCAAACAAATAGAACAGGTAGATTTAGATGAAAATGAAACAAACTTGAATGACTGCAGCACAAAGTCAATATCAAATATCATTGAATCTTGCCAGAACCAAAGTGACGTGATCTTAGCGTTAAAAAGTGAATTTTCAGAGAAATTAAGCGTTATAGAAGAAAATCATACGAAGGAAAAGATTGAACTTTTTGAAAGGTGCACAGACTTAGAGAGCAGTATCGAAATGCTGCGTCAGGAGTACGAGAAATGCGAGGACTATTGGGCAAACAAACTGGATGAGGAAAGAGTAATATTCGACAAGGACCAAAAGATACTCGACCAAAAGTACAAAAAGATACTTGCGGAAATGAAAGAATACGATGAGTACTTTAACAAAGAGCGGTCTTGCACTTGCCGTAGGTAAGATCACTTGCTGCTCTTTCATGCACATGTGTCATTAATCATAATAGTTTTGTTTTTGTCAATTTTAACTTTGCATTCCTATTCTGTCAGTAATAGGCTGGAAACAATTCAGGAGAATGAAAAACTTGAGACACAAGTGACTGATTTGGAATCTGAGTGTACGGACCTGAGAAAACAACTCGAAAGTGAGCGATTTGACAGAGAGGGGGAATTGAAACATCTAATGGAACAACTAAGTGAACTTCAGTCGAAGTATAATGGTAAATACAGTTTTTTATAGACGGATACTATCTAACAAGAACTAAAATCTACTTCTGCCTAATGAATCCTTGTTCATTTTCATTCTCAAGATGATCGTACGGTATCATGCGCTTCAATGCCACCATCAAAAACCGGAATGTCGTGGATCTCTTCAGACGTTGAAACAAATCACCGTGCAATGAATCCACAACCATTACGATTTGACACTCTAGAAAATACTCCTACTTGCACTTTATCAAATGTCAATGGTGGTAAGTCACAATGTAGTCAATCACTGGAAAAACTTCGTAAATTGATGTCATTGTATTGTGTCAATAATTTTCCACTTGACTGCACAAAGCCGTTTTTCTTCCCAGAACTGTCCGAACACAAGTACAGGGACATTGGTGTTCAAGCAACCAATGAACTTTTCATCGAAAACAGTTTACATACCTCTAGTTATACTAAAACAACCGAGAGTGAAATGGATGAGAAAGCAGCAGTTTGCGAGCAACTTTCTGCAGACATACGAGCTTTACAGCAGCAGAAAGAAGAACTTTTCCAGTACATTCAAGAAGAAAGCAATAAATATGAGAGTGGTACGATACATCTATCACAGATTACCAGCACATGCCTGAGAGGGCTGAGGCATTTCAACGAATCTCCTGTTATTTGTTTAGTAGTATGATTTTGGCATCAAATGCCTTTTCATGGACAGAGTTTTATGTCTGGATCATGGAAACATCTTTATTTTCCTTGTATATGCTGTTTTCTAGCAGATATGGCTTTGATTATTTAGGAACCCCATATTTAATCAAAGGTTAAGGCAATTTTAAAAGTGATAATATTTCAAATTGCCAATACGCCCAGAAAAAGGCCTGTGACGCTATGAGGCATATCTACACCTTTCTGACATCTATCTGACCAATCTGGAGAGTACCGTAACAAGACTGCTGTAGAAGCAGCGAATAGCAATCATGGATGACATCATCAGGCAGTGACATCGTAGCCGGTCTTTTTTGTACTCCCAAATAAATCCCCAAATGAATCCCAATTTTAAATAAGGTATAGTTCAGTTCTAATCACCTTCAAAAGAAAGGAAAAAACTGCCTACTTTTTTATTTTGATTATAACATATGAATCAATTAAAAAAAACCAATGCCAAACTCGTATCACGGCTTTTAACGCCATGCCAAAAATTAAAAAAAAAACTTGCAGGCAGTTCTTGTAACATTATTTGGCTAGACTCTTTTCCTGTGTTGGCCAGATTTTGCAGGGTTTGTTTGGCCAATCTTATGTTCCTTCAGAACAGATGTTTTCAAAAGTAGTGCGTTTGAGTAAGAAGTGAGAAATTTTAAGTGAAAAAGAACTTGTATACAAAAAAAAATCAAGCAATACCTACTTAAAACATTTAGAGGATAATTGACTCTGCCTCTAAATTCTAGCAAGGCCTACTAAAAATTATCTGAATGAACAATAATCGAAGAAAAATTAGAAGCAGAGTCGATGTTTATTCATTCAGATAATTTTTAGTAGGCATTACTAGCAATTTTTTTTGTGTTTGTTTTTTATATTCAAGTTCTTTTTCACGTTAAATTTGTCATATCTGCCTTGAGGAAGCTTACAATATAGTTCGCGAAACGTTGGGAGTTTGTTTGTTAGAAGTTCTTGGCAGTTAAACCCATTTACTGACAGTTTTTTGGGAAATGTTGATTTAACTATTAAATGTGGCAAAAATAGGTTTAAACGGGTTTGTCGCATTCAACGTTTTAAGCCAGCCCTAATAATTATTGTCCAATTTGAGTGAGCTTTCAACATTGATTGGTCTTGTTTAGAAATGGGCTGCGGGAAGCAAGCTTGCTGCGTTGACCTAAATGTACTCCAGACAATGACTACAAGGTGGAGACAACAGGAGCAACGTTGCAGATATCTTCAATTTGCTCTGAAGCAAAGACAACGCCATACCGACAACCTTCTACACAGTAATGAACATAACTCATATACCTACAAGTTCTAACTAGTAAACATTAGAAGCAGCTTGCAGTTTCTGTACACTTACTAGCTTACTTGTTTGTCCCACAAACAAGTGTCCCTACGTTGTTTGTCCCACAAACAAGTGTCCCTACGTTGTTTGTCCCACAAACAAGTGTCCCTACGTTGTTTGTCCCACAAACAAGTGTCCCTACGTTGTTTGTCC
>QKMV01000911.1:0-18628 GCA_003287335.1 Lednia tumana
CAAGGTTAGCGAAACGTTGGCAGTTTGTTTGTTAGTAGTTTTCAGCAGTTTAACCCAGTTATTAACAGTTTTTTTTTTAAATATTAATATCACTTCAAAAGTGTTTGCCTCTTCTAGGAATGGGATCCCAGACGCCTGATTTTTATGACCATTAGTCTGAGTTTAACAGAACTAACATTTCTGTAGAGAAATTCCTCGAAGCAATTTCTTTTGAATTCTCAAATCCCTATGGTTCCTCAAATTCTCAAGGGTACATAAGGAAAATCCTAACCTAGTATGTTTAGCATGTTTCCAGCAGTGCATTATTGCTATGGCAAGCTTCAAAAATGGTCGTTTAGGCCTTGGAAATCTTATGGCAACAAGACTGTATAGCAAGCTTCAAACATGGCCGTTTAGGCCTTGGAAATCTTATGGTAACAAGACTGTAT
The DNA here is from genome assembly GCA_003287335.1 of Lednia tumana. NCBI lineage: Eukaryota > Metazoa > Arthropoda > Insecta > Plecoptera > Nemouridae > Lednia > Lednia tumana. Next base: position 429 of record QKMV01000911.1, read on the forward strand.
AGCAAGCTTCAAATATGGCCGTTTAGGCCTTGGAAACCTTATGGTAACTAGACTGTATAGCAAGCTTCAAACATGGTCTTTTAGGCCTTGGTAATATTACTACCTAAGACTATTGATTCTACTCGAAAAAGTTACTCAAAAGTAGCGTCCTAACGTAACGCGTTACTACCCAAGACCACTAGCGGCCAAGCAGGCTGCAAGCGACTGACCTAAACACAGGCACGGGCGGTATGATGGTCGTGAAGTTCTCCTCGGAAAACTGGCTCAGCTGGATGTCGTGCACTGCGGCCGTCCCCGGACAATCCTTCACGACGTCCGGGACATCTAGCAGGACTCGGTCGCCGAACGCGACGGGGTTCAGCTTGTTCCACTGCTGGGCCAGCGAGCTCTCGACGACTTGGGCGTACATGGTGCTCGACATGGGGACGACGATGCAGTCTTCCTGCAAGGCATCACGGATGGATGAGTGGCGGTCGGAAAACCTCACCGATTTTAGGTTTGTTTTAATAGACAACATTCAAAAAGGCTTAATCCTGAGTAGATACGGACTTTTTAAAATGTAGCCCCGAAAAGCATTACACACGATTTTAATCGTCTCGGGCATGACTTTTTGAATGTGGTCTATTGCTACGGCTAAACCGTAAGCGGCAGTCACCAAACTTGCAGAACTCCTTGAGCATCCAACTGGCTGTCTGGCAAAAACTTATTGAAATTTTTATTTTCATACATTTTTTAAATCAACCTGTTTAGATAACAAGAAATGATGGTGTCTCAATTAAAATGTGTTAATTTAAACATTCCTTATTGACCCTGGAATGGAAATGGACCATTTTCATAATTACCATTCCAGAGTCAATAAGTATTGAAAAAAAAACATGTCTCCATAAGAAATACACTGCCAAAAAAATTTGAACTTTTCTTATTGACTGTGGAATAGAAATACCAATAACGAATGTGATCTATTTACCAGCCACCTGGGAGATAAAGGAGGCTGTGGCACTACTTCAAGTACTTCTTCTTGTGCACAATATTTCCATAGGGTCCTGGTTATGATAAAACATTTGTTTTTATTTCAAATAGATAGATATATTGTCTTTCAAAAACAGATCAGATACAAACCTGCAGCTTAGTGTTCAGTGTTTACCGAATGGATTATTTAAACGAAGACAAAGAGACGATGCTCCAGTGGAAGTGTGGTAAGTTGAAATAATATTCACCTCTAAAAGTTCCTTATGAGCATGGTTAAACGTACTGATGGCTCCTTCCCCAATCAATTCAGTGTCGAAGACTTCTGTCACCAAAATATTCGCTCTTTGTTTCATATCTTCGTTCTCCCCAACTTTCAGCTCTGTGGACCGTTTGCGGAATACTTTTATCAGTCCGTTGAATCCGTTCTCGTTAATAATTTTCATTGCACAATCTGCCATTGGTTGGAAAGCCTGTAATGAGAACACGAGAACTCATTCACCTAAATTAGTCATCTACTAATCTATTTGTGTATCAAAAATTGCAGTAAGAGCATTAGAAAGAACTAGTTAAAATGAGAGCATGTAGGTATAAATGAAGGTACCTCGCAGGCTACGACAGAATCAGCACCGCACTTCACAGCCATCATTGATAAAAGTCCAGTGCCAGTGCCAATGTCAAGTACATTGGCTTTCTTCCCTAGCTTGTGCATCTTTTCAACAGCAAGCCTGATTCCAATGTAGTACTTTTTATTCTAGAAAATCAACTAGGTACAGTTATCACAAATCACACATAGTTTATTATCAATCTAAGGTCTAGCCAGCATTATGCTGATCTCTATCACAACCCAAGAAACTACGGCAAGCTAAATGTGATAGGTACCATTTTATTCAGCAAATAATTATCTATACCAAGGGTGTTTACGAGAACTCGCTCGTTTTTTGATGGTTTTTACCTCTGAGAACCGCTTTCTGAATACCGAATGGAGATCTTGTCTCCCCATGAGAGATAAGTAATGGAATGAAGCTCTACGACCATCTCGTAAGATTTCAAATTTTTGAACAGTGATTCTCCTTCCTAGTGACAGACTAAATTCACTATTTTGTTGATGAGCTGCACTTTGCACTGTTTTCACTTCCAAAATATTTCACCTTTCAGCTAACTATTTATTTCCATAAATTAATGAGGTTGAGGATTGCATTGCAATGATTGATTTCCCTGCCAAATTGTTGATGCCTAATTGTTGAAATTGTTGGCGTCAGGCAGCTACTGTCTCCTTCACGCAGAAAACCTACTAAATTAGATAAAATGAGCTCAAAATTCGGTTTTTCTAAATTTTTACCCATTAATGTAGGGGTACACCTGTATTTGTGGCAATAAGGTATCTCCCGATTATCTTCGTAACTTCGTATTATCTTCGTACTCAAAGATACTACCATAATTGCTTTTTGGGGACTGAAACTTACCTAAACAATGTGAATTGAGAACTGTTTGGGGAAAAAGGGCCAACAAGTATTACTGTTTACAGAGTCGGCTCAGTGGTGTCCGAATCTTGAAAACTAGTGTGATTTGGCTATTTTACGGTCATACTGACATGTAAGAAGTTAAGTACCTATACAGAATGTTGTACTGAAGAAAATGGTATTTGTCACATTCACATAAGATCATTGGTTAAATCCTTAACTCTCACCCCTAGGATTTTTCTTTAGAATGTGGAAAAATTTCCGACATAAAACATGAGTAGTTACCCGTTCACTATCGTGGAGCATGTCTGCAAATGCAGAACGGGCAATCTCTTGATGGAAGTCGTAGTTTTCATCTTGAATCTCCCACTCTTCTTTCCCAGTGATGGGATTTAGCCTCTTTGTAAATACGCTCATAGTTCGTTGAGATGTTGTCAATATTCGCAAATAGCCAAACCGCGAGATCTAAGAGAAGAGAAACTTTAAAATAATTCTCCTGCAGATAAACAACTGGGTGGCTTGGACATGGGCGAATTATCTTTGGTCATCTGTGTATAGTCATGGTATGGTTATGGATGGTTATGGAGCATGGTTGCTGTTCATGAACAGTACTGTACCATGTGGAGGTGACGGAGATATTGTGGGTACCGATTAAAAAGAGCAAAAATAATCCCAGGCTAAAAAATGGTTACCGTCACATGCAACAAACTCTTACAGCGAATATGACGGTTCTTAGAGCATATGCAATATCGTAAATTCAATACAGTTTCGATTAAAAGCTCCTATTTACCATGAGGTGCGTTAGACAGCGTCCATGTTCCCAGCAACAGCAGCACCACCAACAGCACTACACAATATTTTCTTTGACGTTTGCGCAAAGTATTTGAATTAACCAAACAGGAGAATAAATGTTGTAAATTTATTTTTAAATTGCACTTTTAATGTCAAAATAAAATAAATATAGCATGTATAAAGGTATTCATACTTATTGCATGTATTTTTAAATGAAAATGATTCTTTGAGTATATTTTCATGTTTTGTTAAGCTTTCGGCAGTTGGTACTAAGCCGCAGAGTAGTGTCGGATTTTCATCTAAAGCCTGGAAAGTTCTTAGTGTGATTACTTCTGTTGGCATCGCCACAGCATTTCGACTACGAAGCTAGCTTTTACATAGACACTTATATTTTTTGATTTTAATAAACTGATAAGTATTGGGTATTTTAGCGTATCTCGACTAGTTAACTTCATTTTGTATTACGTAGGCCTTGCCCATTAGAACGATGGCTGCTCCCACAGGCGTCGTGGGTAAGTTTCACATAAAATGACAATTCACTTTGTGTGGTATGGCAGAAAAGACACAATTGGTTATACACTTAGTAGTATGACTTAGCGAACAATTATTGGGCGTTTCATATCATTTGGAACTTGTTAAGGAAGTTACTGAGCTTAAACGGCCGGTACCATAACAGGCAATACCTGTGTCAATCCCCTACCCACACCCGCCATTTCCGGGAAAATTGGTCCACAGGTCAAGCTGGTTATTTTGTTCTGATAATGCAATGAATACGGTTTTATACCCGGCCCATTTATGAATACTTCTAAAAATATGTACGCTTCTATTAATTGTCACGTACCTAGGTATGTGTGTAACCTTGAGCATAGTTCCCTAAATCAACTTAGCCCAATTGCAATGACCTTACCAATAGAGGGTCACTCATGATTGATATATTTCCCAAGAATGCCAAATTTTTCCTTATTTGACAATCCATTTCTTGATTTTCAGTTGTCCCACGAAACTTTCGACTTTTAGAAGAACTCGAACAAGGTCAGAAAGGGGTTGGCGACGGCACAATTAGTTGGGGTCTGGAAAACGACGATGACATGACACTTACTAACTGGACGGGGATGATCATCGGTCCTCCTAGGGTGCGTATGTGCGAAGGGGGGGGGGGGGATTGATTGTTCATGGGGTGAAAGTTTTTATAAACATAATTTCCTTCTTTGCAGACGCCGTACGAAAACAGAATGTACAGTCTTCGAATTGAATGCGGCCAGAGATATCCGGATGAGTGCCCTACGACAAAGTTTCTGTCTAGAATCAATATGAATTGCGTGAACAATGCTAATGGCGTGGTAAGTTAAATCAAAACTGCCTCTTGCACACCAAAGTCAACAGGTTGCTAGCTATTGAGAGAACTCAGGTTTGCTCCCTAGTACTGTACTAGGTAGATCTAAGACAGCCTATTTGCATTTTGTTGTGTTGCATAATACTCTATAAGCCAGGCGTGCACTGTAATCTACTATGTGAAAAGAGTCCTTCATCTCTTAAAAAAGCCAGTAATGGGACATTTTTTTACCCATCTATTAATGGCATTTTCTTCTAGGTTGACACTAGGATTGTCCCGGTTCTTGGGCGATGGCAACGAGAGTACACGATAAAGACTGTTCTTCAAGAATTGCGAAGAATCATGACGCTGAAGGAGAACATGAAGTTATCGCAACCGCCAGAGGGGAGTTCATTTTAGCGGCAATAGATGATCGGACGATTGACGGGGAGCCCGATATGTGAGGGATGAGAAAAACTTGAACAATTTCTCTCCAATCTTAACAAAACAGATTCCGGGATAAAATTGTACGAAATTACATAAGATAAGGCGCATCATCGAGGAAAATTACCTTGCCCAGCTACAAATGCTAACACACGCTGCACTAGCGTTATGGTTTCCACCCATTATGCCCCCACCCCTTATATCCTCCTGCTTCTCAGTCGCCCTTACCACTTGCTTTTTATAATAATTTCAGATCCAACTTTTTAGGCATTCAATCTCTGTAAAATAATTTTCACCTAATGTGTAAATATTTGTATTTTTAGAACCCTCGATCAGCAAGAAAAGTTGGTTTAGTTCGTTGATAATGAGGTGAAGTCATTTTTAGTTTTGTGTTGAAAACAAGGGTACAAAAATATTGTTTTCATTTTTCTACTACTATTTAGGTTTTTTCATGAGTCATTTTATGTTTGTGAGATCAACTTTCCTCTCGATGCCAGCAGCCGAACGGTTTGGGCTGATTTCCAGCCTTACCTATTGCAGATAGAAGCTGTTATTAATCATTTGACTGATTTTTATGGTTTCTGATAATTTTTGTGGTTAATAATGATTCTTGATTTAATTTTTAATGAGGTAAACACAATAAATTATAATAATAACTTTTGTGGATTCACTTGTTCAAAAGTTTGTTTTTCTTCAACGTTTCCGTCTTCTTTCCTCAGGCTGGTATTTTATTTACAAGAATTAAAAACAAACGGTTGCAAATTTACGCGAAGAGAGTGAACAGAGAAAAGGAGAGATGGTTATAGCTTTATTTGATGGCCCTACACCGACTACAGTCTACTGACTACTAACTACACTTGCCCTAACCTGAACTTTTCTTATTTCCATTGCATGCTTTGTGCCAAACTAAGCTAACGATGGATGTAAAAAAAGTTGATAGGTAAAGTCTGCATCACAGTTTTGACATTTAACGGGTACCACCTTTTGGAAATTGGGTTGGCTCTTTGCATAAGAATGCCTCCCATGGGCCGTGTATGGAGCAGCGTCCTTCCAAGTTCCCGTCTTTATATCCTTCGCTGCTACGTGATTGATCTGACGCCTTTATTCCAAAGAATGTTGGATTTCATTTTGAAGGTACAGCATGCTGTCTTAATTTAATCATGGTGTTATTTCTCTGTTCAACTATGTTTGTGTAATACCAATTTCAATTTGTAGCCAGTGTTCCAATATGTTCTTGGTCAAAAAGAATACCAAGATAATAACTTTAAAATTAGTGAATCCACAAGCTCTATGATTATAATTAATAATGATGTAAGCTGAGTTAGGTAGGTTTGTTAGAAAATACTATCACGGTAGATATGTACGGCAACATTTTTAAAGCTTGATATTAAACCAGTGGGTGCCTATCAGCTCCATGAAAACTTTGTTCTGTTGCTTGTTAAGGTAATCACTGTAAATCATAACAGAAGAACTTTATTGTATGAGAAAGAAACCTTTAATGCTTCGAGAAACGAATCGACTTATTAAAAATATTAAAAAGAAGTTCGATACCATTCACTGTAAAACAAAGGAAATAGTCGTACGTTTTGCCTACCAGTAGGGTTCAAAACTTAAAGTTACACAGTATGTATGATGTTAAGGTAAAAGCATAAGTAAAAATTTAAAACACTTGTAGTCTGTTGACAACTTATATGTGTTGCTAGATTGATAAATGAATAAAGCTTTTGAAATAAAAATAAACAACACTCATTTTTCCTAATAACATCCGATAACATTTATTATAACTCGGGACAAAATACTGGGCTACGGTAGGTTTTTATCGCATCCGGCGTCCAAAAAACGCAGGTATAAACACGATGATGTTCATAAGTTAATTCAGTTTAATATCAACATCATTTTGGTATTTACAACAACGCAAATCTCTCGCAAAATCATGTCGACAAGTCGAAGCAGATATCACAAGAACAATAAGAAACGAGGAGTGAGTTAAGCTTTGTATAATTGATTTTTTAACTACATTTTTATCCCCAGAATGCTTTCCTAAACATTGGTTTTTAAAATGGCATTTGACGTCTAGCTCTTGGGCGCTGGAGGTTTGAACGCCAGCTTGCGGCTCTTCATCACACTCCACTTGTGCCGTTTGATGTAGTAGGAGACTGCGATGAGCAGCGAGAACATCATTATTGCCTGCAAGAGAGATCAAGATTTACAGACATCAGAAGGTAAAATGGCTACAGAAGAACCACGGTCCAAAGCAATTTGATCAATTTATTGAGATTTAATCGGAATCGGAACTCTAATCAAAGTAGAGCTCAGTGGAAAATTAGTATGTATTGATTTTGTTTAAGAAAATTGAAAGATGGATTACATAGGAGAAATATTTCTTTACTAGAAACGAGAAGACCCACAGAACAGTTACAGCATCAATTTTTTCGATAGAGGACCGGAAACAGAACTAGAACCAATATTCATAACAAGATAGGGAATGAATGAGGTTAAAGGGATGGACCATTATCATAAACTATTTCTGAGAATTGGAACCATAACTGATTTTGGTTCCAGTTCCTCTGAAGAACTAGCAAATGCAGAATAATAGTCTGGCTGAAGATGGCAGAACGAACCCTCCTAAGTTTATCAAAAAAAGTGTAGAATAGGCAATTGGCACGGTCACCTACACGACACGACGTAAAAATACGCTCAGACAGAAACTCAACATGTGACAAGCAGATGGCTCCAGCCCATCTGTAGGATCTGTATGATTTCTCACGCACTCTCGCAAAATATACGGACTAGACTAGGCAAACCCGAAAAGTGGTGCAAATTTCGACAAAGACTCGAAAAATTGACTTCATAGGGAAAAATTAATACAAAACCTAGGCCACACCATACAGCCAAATGACAGGTAAGTACTCTGTGGCAAGGTCTAGACTTATTTTTTCCATTCTTTCAGTTTTTTGGACGCTCTTTGTCAAAATGGGATATGTTGGCCTTCGTTCTTGTCCTGTGCTTGCTGCCTCCTGTATGGTATCAATGATATTATTGATTGTATTGGTTGGTTATGATTATGTTCTGCTGCTTGTAAATTTTAGACTCGATTCCACCATTTTTTTGCTAAGTTATGATACAACTCCAAAAAACAAATGAATTTCTCTACCTTTGATTCTTGCTATGGCATTTAACTTAACACATACTTCAACTCAGAGTTGAGAAAGTGGTAAAACTAGCCCTATGTGTAGAATCTGTAATAAAGAGCAATATTCCTCGCCATGTTATGATGTCACGTTATGATGATATGTATATTCGCATAGATTCCGCATTTGCTAAACAGAATATTCTACTGACTCAGCCCTGAGCAGAGGTAAAAGCTACTTAAGCCATACGATAGCAATTGAAACTCCCCAGTCAGCCAACAATGCTAAATTCAACCCCTTATTCATACAAACAAGTTGACTGAAGCAGATTACATTGGTATTGATTTGCCTCACAGATCAATAACTTGATTAGATCTGCCAAGGCCAGCTTCTCTTGGAGCACAATGGCAGTGATGCAATTGCAAAAAGTTTAATATTAGCAGTGTTTACCTGTCCAAGCCTTTTTGAGTCTAGTGCAGAAAAGTGTAGTACCTAGATTGTGTTATTATTATTGTAAGATGGCCAGTAGCCAAAATTCATGGCCCTTTCAAAGGGACTGTGAGTTATAACCCTCTAAGCTCAAAAATACCACGTCTAAATGATGGCTAGTACGGAATTTACAGGCACAAAGAAAATTTTCTTTTATACAAGCCGGAAGAAAATTGGACAAAAATGCCACTTTTCAGCTGGGGTGCTCATTTTAAAATCTCCCATAAGAAATCAGACGAGGAATTTTTTTGACTTGAGCACTTAGGAGTTAATATGGTCCAAAAATATTGGGGGTTGTTGACATGTTTGTTCATCTTTTCTACATTCAATGCAAAAACCGGCTCTGCAATAAGGAGTTTATTGAAGCCACAGTCAGGTGATTACCGAAGGAATGTGTTGTATTTTACGAATATTCCCGAGCTATTCTCGCGCCAATCGAATCTGAAGGGGGTGGATCCAATCGGTCATAGTCTCCAATGGAATTCAAATTTTGCACAGTGGTTCAGAACAGTATGATACATAGTGTGGCAACATTTTAGGAACTTATCTTGTCCAATTTGCGAGTGAGGACGCTTGGAAAATCGTTATTTTGCCTGTGTAACCTTATGGGGGCCATTGAAAAACCTACACTGTTGAAACTAACAACTGAGCTAACATTATTTTGTGTGGTTAGTGTGTGTAGTGTGGTGTAATCAGACTCATATCTTCATAGCTAGACCAAAATATTTGTGGTGAAACTAACATTTTTCCTACCCGAAATATACTAAATTGCTCAATCGGGCAGCGCCAAGCTAGTTCTAGCCTGTTGTGGATTGGAGTGGAAAGGAAACGTAACTTGCAACTTGCTGACAGAAGAAAATTTCAAGCGCAGAGAAATCGAGTTAATGTTTCAGCACCTGCCTTGTTCAAACATGGAGACGTAGGGATGACATTAACTCTCATCTCCACGTTGAAAGAAGGTAGGACTCTATTTCAATCGACTTATATCCAGATACAAAATTGCCAGCCCTAGATATCCTTGGATGCAAAGTAGTTGAAGTAGGTACGTACTTTGATGGCCATTGACTTGCGCTGGTCATGCTCCGGCTCAGAAGTCCACTTGAGGAACGCGCCGACGTCCTTAGCCAACTGACTGGAAGAGGCAGGTGTACCGTCGGTATACTCAATGACCTGGCGAGAAAAAACAACTGTTAAAACCTGCCCACAACCGAGGCCCAAATCACCTGGTAACAGCGAAATCAGATTTTACTGATTCCTAGTCTACCTCAACATAAAACGTTATAAAATCGGACATTGCACCGATTTGCAATCAGCAGTGTCAAGACCCAACCCAAGACAACACATGGACCAACCACAGCCCACAGCTCCATCAGATACATAAATTTAGGTACGATGACTACTTAAATGAAACTGATATGAAAATTAACTTATTTGTGTTGGTGTCTGATGTCATGAGTCCTATGAACTTGGTTGGCTCAGACTGAACACATCAAATGGATTTGGTAAAAAATACAAGCTCTTAGAGCAAAAGCACTAAGTTTCAATCTCACCTCATTGTAGAGTGCCTGTGCCATACTGATAGCACCTCCCGGGAAGTAAGGGTTGTAATACTGTCCCTCTCGGAGGTTGACTCCGGCGGGAGGGTCACAGTAGCCCGTGAGCAAAGCAAAGATGTAGTCCTCTCCACCGTGGCGTGCCGATACGATGTAACTCAAATCAGGCGGGTATGAGCCATTGTTAGCTGCTCGGGCTGCTTCTTCGTTGGCGTACGGGTTGGGGAAGTAATCGGAAAGCTTTCCAGGCCGGTCGAAATAGTTTCCTTGGTCATCGGGACCATCTCGGACCTGCAAATCATTCAGACATAGTGTGAATTCACTTAGAAGCAGTTTTATGGCATATTAGGAAACTTGCAGAATGTATATCAAGATCAGGTAGAGATGTATGTAGTACCTCGTTTTTGATCGGGCCTATATGGCATTAATCTGGGAGAAAATAAAATAAAATTTGCCCTTTGATAGTTGGGGAGTTCGTTAATGATGCCTTTCTTTTTTCCTAGGATGACAACAGACCGATCTACTGCTTTCGCCACATTTGCTTGGAACAATTGCAGCCGCAGGAAAGCATAGAAAGCAACAATTGTGCCTGGGTTTTCAAAAAAACTGTTAATGAACTGGGTTAATTTAATTAACAGTTATTTTGAAAACTAGTGCTGAAATTAGACAGAAGACATGAGTCTTAAAAATGTGCCTGGGTTTTTCGCTGAATACAAGATGGAGATGCTGTCACCACATTGAATACCTTCTTGATAAATACTTGTTAATTGAATACTGATTTGCAACTAATACTTATATTTTCAAGCCGAGCTCTGGCTGAGGAACTGAGAAAAATGTGCAAGGAGATTTTAAATAAATTGAAGCCAAACCCAAATCTGTTTGTGATAGCCGATTTTTAGCTCGAGCCCTCCAAGAACCCATCTCTAAATATTACACACTTACTAGGTAGGGGGGTAAGAAGGTGGGTGGATGAATATGTGAATAATTTTTTATCAGAACCTATGACATGAGTTAGTGTGGAACTTCAGTTCTGCTTATCCAACAGGTAAGTTGATTGGTAAGCAGGCAAATTATGGCAAGCAGTTAAAATCACTGACCAATTGTTCCTCAGCTTCAGCCTTAGCCTCGGCCTCTGTGTGAGACACACCAATCAAGTTGCGATATGCAATGAATCGCATGCTGTGACAAGCTGCACAAACTTGTTTGTACACTTCATAGCCTCGCCGGACACTGCAAGCAACAAACCAGGGAATGTAAGCACAAGTCTATAAGATCAAGAACATAATCATTTTAAAAGCATAAGTAAGAATTTCATCATCTGTACCTAGTATGGTCCAAAGAAGAGAAGTAGCCGGAGTGGCTCCACAGGTTCTTTGGTGGATGAAGCTCAAGCTCAGACGCCCTGACGGAATGATCAAGAGCAAACAGCAACGCTCCTGTCCCTCCAGTCAAAACTCCGAGAGTTGCAAGAAGCTTAAAAAAGATAAAATTCCTTCAGAAATGTTCTCTTTGTCTCTCGATGATATTAAAATAAGTTAGCAAGGTAAGTCAAGTCTAGCAATAAGAAACAACAGCATACTAACCTTTTTGCGACCCTGGGACCAACTATTTGCAGTGGAAAAACTGCTCACCTGTAAAAGAATTAGTGCTTAGATCCAAATCTACAGACATCACGAATAGAGTCTGGGATGCCTTATAAAACATAGTATATTCTATTTTCAGTGGGCATAGAGTTACATAATTATTTAGGAAATCCCTATTTTACCCACTTAGGCCTACACCGACTGGGCTATAGCAGACGGAAATTTTGCAATGGTGGTGGGCTAATCCCCCTTTTCGAGACGTTGAGCAAAAGTGATAAGATGGGTATCAGCGTGAAGAGAATGGGCTAAATAAAATTAGTTGTTCACAGTAACGCCTACCTGATGCCCTAGAACACCATGGTTCGGTTTTAAGAGGCCAGCTCTGCAAAATCTTCCCACTGTCGCCGCCATTGTGGGCAAAAGGCTGGTTCGCTTACTCAAAGTAGTCAAAATGTGTGATTTGTTATTGTGAAACTTACAAAATATTTTCTTGAGATTTTTGTGATAAAAACTCCACTAAAAAAATTAAAAGTGCCAAAACACTACGTATTGACGGTCTGAATGAATTTAAAACCAATATTACGGTAAAAGTTTCACTTATAAAATCAAAATAATCGCTACGGAAGTTGTTGCTTTGAGCTTAGAGTCTTTCGGTATCAGTCGTCATTTGTGTCAGAGAAGATTCCCTTCATTTCTGATGGTGAAGTGATTCTGTCAATATCTCAGCAATCAGAAGAGATAGAAGATTAATTCAAGATGAGTGCTGGAATGCCTGAATTAGGCAGTAAAATCAGCCTAATATCGAAAGCAGATATTCGATATGAAGGCAGATTATTTACAGTAGACCCTCAGGAATGCACAATTGCGTTGGCCAATGGTGAGTTACAAAAATGGACGCTTCTTTATCATTGAAATTAGCCGGAGACGCAAAATCATTATTACTGATACTTATGCCGCGTGGGCCTGATAAGAAGTAAATTCACTCTGTGGTGAACGTTATCTTGTTCCACCAAGTAGTCTATGTGGCAAAATGCGTGCTATCTAATATGACAAAATAGTTCCAAACTTTTTGTCTGTATCTTGGACATTCTGTCACTGCTCTTGTAACAGCCATTCGCCTGTCTTTCAGTTCGCTCGTTTGGCACTGAAGATCGTGAAGCAGAATGCCTCGTTGCACCTCAAAATCAGGTCTACGACTACATCCTTTTTCGTGGATCCGATATCAAAGACATTCGAGTGGTGAACACGATTGGACCATTACCAAATGACCCCGCAATCGTTCAGCACTCTGTGCCGCAGGCTATTGGGGCGCAACCTTACCAACCTTCAGGGTTCACTGTGATGGGCCATATGGGACATGGAATTCCCCAGTACCCCCAATACGGTCAAATGGGACCAATTGGTGGGATGCCGTCAGGAATGGCGTCTGGAATGGGGATGTATCGAGATCCCCGAATGATGCAAAAGCAGCCAAGTGAGTTGGTCAATCCAGTTCACGTACAAGAACATCCGGCCAATAAGGACCAAGGTATGAGAAATGATCTGTTTTTGCTACCTATGCTTGCGCCTGCTAACTCCTGGTTCTCTGCACAGCTTTTGCTTTATGCAAAATGATGCTCGTTAAGGAAGTACATAAGATATTACCTACTCAACATATTTTATCTTTTAATATCAGCTCTAAAATCTGCATTTAGTTACATTCTAACCAACTATCAACCTTTGATTGCTTTGTGTGATAGCGTGGTGACCTAGAAATCTATCTACCTAACTTGTACTAGTTTGTGAGTGGGTAGTTAGGTCTATATTTTTGGTGGAGTAGAGATGCTTTCTGCAATGTGTAACTGGTAACCTTGATTCACTTTGACCCTTTCCTATAAACTTGCCTAGGTACCAAACTGGTTGCATGTTCTGTTCAATCAATTAATACAGGTTATTCACATTCACCTTCCTAAAACAGATAGTTTTTAATCCTCTGATTCAGCACCATGTTTTAATGCATCTCATAGAGCAAACCCTAGGGTTCTTTTCTCAATGAGTTAGTATGTAACCCTAAGTCCTTTTTCAGTGTAAGTTTGTAATTCTACAGAAATATTTTAATTTTTAAAACTATTGTTTCCTATTTTATTTAGATAGCTACTTCACTTTTCCAATTGATCCATCACTTTTTATTGCCCTACATTCATTATTTGATTGTCAGCAGTGATCATTCCAAGTCCTTTTTCTACCCCTCTTTTAAAAAACCTACCACTGTCGTAACATGGCAAGATAATTACAAAACTTGTAATATACATTTTATCAACTTCCCATCCCAATAAAGGACACCTATTGGGCTTAAAAACAGTAGAGAGGAATATTTAGAATTTAAATTGTAATTAGTGGAGCTAATAAAGCCAGTGTAATTACAAATAGCTATACAGTAAGAATACTAGCCAAAATTGGATGAAGTAATTTATGCAACTTCCTGAACATATCCTATGCATGCTGCAGCAACCCTGCAATCTTCACAGTAAGCCTCGATGCACCATTTCCAGACAGCCAGTAAAACACTACCCTAGAATAGGGACTTTTGAACACAATTACACACAATCAAAGTTTGATGTCCAAGTCATGTTTACATACTACTACAGTATTCAGTTCAGAGCTTGCTGATTTTGTCATTTATTCTTAGTATTATTAACAGAGGCAGAAGAATTACATTTGAGCTCCTCAACATAAATTTTGACCCAGGCCAATAGGCATCAAGTCGCCTAAAAATTACCTGAAAATGTTCTAGTATATCCCAACAGTTAAACCCTTATATACCCTTATATACCCTACAAAAAAATTCTGTAGAAAAAAAAATCGGGGATATCAAGCTGTATTTTACCTTTGAATCACCCAAATATATCTTCAGTAGCGAGTTCCTCTAAATACACCACATTCCAAGTCATTCCAGAGACTATTAAAATTGTGTGTGTGATGCTTTTCTTATGGGGTTACATTTTATTAAGTCCTAATTGACTCTGGATTAAGCCTTTTTGCATGTTGTCTATTGTTCCGATTTGCGATGTGAATGGTTCTGGTTAATTTTATGTGGTAATTTGTAGAAAGTGTATATTACACGTTTAGGAGCAAAGGTCCTTTCGTGCTTTTATTTGTTTTAATACTAGGAAGGTACCTCCTTAGTTTATTTTCATTTCTCACTTGTGGAAAGTGAAAACAAATCCTATGTAGAATTGCTAGTGTTGCTGTTTCACTCTTGCTGTAATTCTAAGTTTTAAATGTTCCCTTGCATTTTCTCGTCTAGCTTTTTCCAATATTTTAAAATTTTATTTAATGGAACCTGACGTAATTGTTTGGTATGCAAAGCAAGAACAGTGACTTTCTTATGGCTCCCATTTCAACAATGGCAACTGCCTAACGCACTGTCAAACAAACTACGGTTTCGCCATAGATGGGCAAGAAGCTATATCCAGGACTTGAAATGCAGATTGTTTAAGTGGGTGCCTGGAACATAAAATACTTGGTCCATTGACCAATCGCCCCTAGCTCTGCCAAAAGTACGGCTAGAGATTCCAGTGGTTCAGCTAATGTTCTAGACTTCATCGGTGGCTCGAGAACTGTAACGCCGACGCTGGCTGCTCCCACCCGCAAGTCGCCGACCGTTGATCAAGGAGTCCAAGTACGTACGCCGGCCTGTAAATAATTGGCCACTAGGACTAGAAGCTCCGGATCACGCGATTGCTTTCTGTACATTTTTTTTCTAACTTCGGTTTCTTATATAGTTCTGTAGAAAAATGGAGCAGTATTGTGTAGTTATATTATTCTTGGGTGCAAGAATAATGCAGACTTCTTAAAGGAGTGCTAACATTCGAGAAATTGAAAGATGTGGTTGATAGAAATAAGAGAGACAAAACGCTTCCACAAACAGCCCACTTAATCATTTAGTTAGTTTTTCTGTGCTTTCTATGATCAATAGCAGATATTTAACTCTTACAAATTTGCAATGATGATATTTCACATACTATGGTCTTCTTTTCCCATCTGAAGAGCATTGTGTTGATAACTATGTTTCTGAGCAAAATCTTGCACGTATCAGGTAGTTGGCTGTGCCTTTGCATACTGTGATAGGGTACTGATCTTTGTAGTTGAAGTCATTCCCACAAATTTCAACAATGTAGCGCATTTTTGCCTATACCTCGTTATAACTTAGGGTTATAAATTAACTTACGACTGCCTTCCTAACTATTCTACTGATATTTTCCTTTCCTTAAAAATGCACTTTTTACCTAAAATTGGTTCGCCGCTTCCTCTTTAGCCAACGGAAACAGGCATTTCAAATCCACATCTTATTTCTCCGTTGCTATCTTGACTGATTCAAAGAGGGGCAATAGTCCATTAAAAATAAAGTGCAGCCAAGTTATTAAGATTGCAAACTACATCTAACTAAGATGAGGGGAATCAATGGCACCGCTGTTTTCCTTTGCACGTGCCACATCCTGATTCAAATGAAAAGATTCATGATAATGCTCCGATTTTTATTCACACCTTAAGCCTGCAGGCTGCCTGCCAAGATGACCATGCTCCATAATACTGTGCACATAAAACAATGGGGTATTGGGATGAATACTTAAAATTTTGCTCTAGAGGCCCTGAAAGTTTCCTAAATTGGTCTTTCTTGTGGACCCATTGTTGACTCTGAGCCAGAGTTGAGAATTCTGTTCTTCTGTTGCAGGTGAGCCATATGAGTCCAGTGAAGGAAGACAAGAAGCAGCAGCAACAAGTGCAACTTCAACGGCAAACGTCGCAAGGCTCCGTTAGTCGGCCACCGCAACGGGACCCCCGAGAACAGCGCGAGCAGTTCCAACGTGATTCGGGGCCTCGTGAACAGATCAGGTACGTCCGGCCAGCAGAATAGAGCAGTTATTAAGCCGCATTTGCACGATCCCATTATTCATCCAGTTTATTTGACAGGATTTCCTTCCACCAATTGCAGCCAAGTTCTGACAATTGAACCATTGATACTGAAATTCTTTCTAACAAATGGGACGAAAAATTGAACAGTGAATTGGGCTTCAGTTGAAGCAATTCGAGTAATTTGAGGTTTTTTCAATAGATCTAATAGTTAAGGTGCTCAACAAGTAAAGAATTTGAGTAAAGATTAAAGACACTTCTGGTTATGAAGACAGCCTTACAAGGGGCGACCTAGCCAAACCCGCAGTAAAATGAGCGTTGTTTAAGCCAGGCTGGGAGGCGGCTAGGTCAACCGAATGGCCGCAACTAATGCCGCAGATCACATAGTTTTTATTAACTGGAAGAGCCTGTGTTACAACATGCGTGAGAAGCACGAGTACACCAAAAACCTAGCGGAGAGAAAATAGTCCAAAACTCTTCTCAACGTTTCAGCTCGTCACGATGCTCTGAAGGTTTGTGTAGCTGAAATGGTGGGGTACTAAATTTCAAGCCGATTTTTTAGAAGTGATAATTTTATTCAATGCCAAGTATGGTGCCATGAAAGGGCGCATTGTTTCCTGCTGACATTTCATTGCTCTGGCAATTCAAATAGTCTAGCCTGGTTAATACCTAAAATTGTAGGAACTATGCAATTATGATATTTACACATACTATGGTCTTTTCCCGTCTGAAGATACATTGTTGATAATTATGTCACTGGGCATTGCAATCACTATGAACTTTTCACAAACTCCTCGACCCGTCTAAAATTGCCAGCTCCGCTAATACTGACCTTGATACATTGTCCCTCCAGAGAGCAAATCCCGCGGGAGCAACACCCTCGTGAGCAGCGAGAGCAGCATCAGCGGGAACGGGAGCAGCACCAACGAGAACACAGGGAACAGCACCCGCGTGATCAGAGGGAACAGCACCCGCGTGATCAGAGGGAACAGCACCCGCGTGATCAGAGGGAACAGCATCCCAGAGAGCAGAGGGAACAGAATCAGCATCCCCGAGAACAGCAGCAGGTAAGCTGGAGTCTGAACCAAGGTGTTCGGAAGAAACTTTGATATTGGTCGGAGATGGAATCTATTTTGAAGTGTGAAAGTGTGGACAAGTGGCTGGGGGGATAACTATTCGATTTGTAGTAGCACGAATTTTGCCGAAGGGACATGTGCATCGAACAGTATGCAATGTTCGGAAGGCCGATTCTCATCATTTTCAGCAACAGTTCCGTGGGGTTTCATCATGACCGTTTATCCAAAGATTTAAAGTTTTCAGCTTAATACATACAGCTTAATACATGTTGCAACAACGCCCCTGCCGTTGTGGCCTACCTCGTGACAGCACAGATTAACGGAGAAATTTGCACCACTGGGTTGCATCATCCTTCAGGATCGACGTTAGTGCTAGTCTCCTTAACATTATGAATCGGTGCTCATGGGAACAATGTTAAAGTCTTTAAAAAAACTGTTAATAACTGGGTTAAAATGCTGAAAACTTAACTGAAACTAAACTGCCAACGTTTCGCTAAC
>QKMV01000912.1:0-18627 GCA_003287335.1 Lednia tumana
TGTCTCTGATATTTCGACATATCGAATATGTCGATATGTCGATATGTCGATATATCCATATGTCTGCTGTCATTCGAGATTTCGGACACAGCCTAAGCATTCATTATCCAGTTTATGAATCGGTTGTTACAAATGCTCGTTATATTCTGTGTGTGTATTTTGAGCGGAACACGGTAGAGCCAGGAGCTACAATCAGACGGGGTTTCCCCTGCCTGTTGCAGATGAGCCACCACGGAATGGACGGCCTCGACATGTTGGACCCCATTTCCACCACCTCGATGACGACCCTAGCGCCCATGTCGGATGGATCGGGCGGCGGACACCACCAACTACACAGCTCTTCGGTGTACGGTCCGACGTCCATGAACAGCATGATGTCCAGCCACCACCACCACCATCACCACGGAGGACCCCTCTCGGGGCACGGCCCCCCCGGACACCACAACCCCCACCACCACCCCGGCCATCCGGGCTCGCACCACCCCGCCATGGCGGCAGCGGCGGCGGCAGCGGCGGCGGCAGCCGGCCTCCATCCGGACTCAGACACCGACCCCAGAGAACTGGAGGCGTTTGCCGAGAGGTTCAAGCAGAGGAGGATAAAGCTGGGAGTCACGCAGGCGGATGTTGGTGAGTTAGAGATGGACTTATGGTGCACTTTGATGCAGATTATTTCACACCCCCTCCTGCCCATCCCCCCAGTATGCGAGTACATTTATGGCGTAGAGTTCTTCGGCTTATGAACCGACTTCCACGATAACCAAAAACGCCACTGTAAGAGCCGACTTCCGTACCTTCCGACTACTGTAACCACCAATATTGGCAGAATCTGAAACCAACATTTTTAATTTGTAGCAAAACAAAAAGAAATGCCCAAAAGGCTTGGTAATCGAGGCCCACTGAAGTAGAATTCATGAATGAATACCAATACGCTGTGAAAGTGGCTGATCACTATCAGCATTAAGCAAGGTCCCAGTCATCCAAACTGCTGTATGACTATTGATTACGTGACGGCGTTTTGGTAGCGCGCGGTGACGATTTACAATAAACCCGACGCCAGAAATGTATTAGCTCTACGGGCTCCGAGACGCGATGCTTAACCATGGAGTTCAAAGTCTGTCGAGGAACGATCATGGGCTATCGGTCTGTTCGAGTCAGTGGACCACGCTTGGTGGCCATTTTGCCCAGCATCGAGCTGCTAGAAGCCGTTGCCGCCGTCTCTAACAGCTCGATTGTACGAAAGATGGGCGCCAAGATCCTATTACCGGTTCAGAATGACTGTTAATTCACGCCTAGCTTGCACGGTTATCCCCCCATGGCGCCTCATTACTCCATGGTTCAATTTCACGTCTAGTTAGGCTGGTATCTGCTGGAGAGCTAGCTGTTCGTAGTTTTCGCGTGACGTCACGAGACACTTTGTGCCACAGAAATGGCCGCTTTGTTTCACCCAGCTGAAGCCTACGCCAAAGAAAAATTGAGATCATCCTTATTGTGTTAATAGAACAGCTATTAAGTGAATTGGTAACCAGTATGAAATAGGTTTTTACGTGGTGTTATCATTCAGTAGGGTGGAACGACGGCCATTTTTTCGTGTCACAATGCGGGCTCGTGAAAACTATGAAGAGCCTTCACCACGAGAAATCCCATTGGTTGTTTTCTGCTAGTTAATCTCAGGCCGTAAGCCTGGACCCACGAAAGGCATTAACTTAACTAGAGTATAAGCGGTAACACCATTACTGCAAAACAATTGAGGGCTAATAAATAAAATGGAGCTAATGCCCTTCGTAAAATCAGCCATAAGTGCAACAAAAAACAATGCCAGCATATCGGTCTCGGTCCACATAAACCGCTCCCCAATGTAGTATAGAAATTCTGATGCAATGTCTTTCTACGGCAAAACTGTATCTCTGTGCAATTTCCCGTCACTAGGTAAGGCCCTAGCTAACTTGAAGCTTCCTGGCGTAGGGGCGCTCAGTCAGTCCACCATCTGCCGTTTCGAGTCCCTAACACTGTCCCACAACAACATGATAGCGTTGAAGCCCATTCTGCAAGCCTGGCTTGAGGAGGCAGAGGCTCAGGCGAAGAACAAACGGCGCGACCCCGACGCCCCTAGCGTGCTGCCTCTGGGAGAGAAAAAGCGGAAACGCACGTCGATCGCGGCGCCTGAGAAGCGTTCGCTCGAGGCCTACTTTGCGGTCCAGCCGCGGCCGTCGGGCGAGAAGATCGCGGCCATTGCCGAGAAGCTGGACCTCAAGAAGAACGTGGTGCGAGTGTGGTTCTGCAACCAAAGACAGAAGCAGAAGCGCATGAAGTTCGCCGCTCAACACTGACACGGGGGATCGGGGGGCAATGGTTACTTCAATAACCCGCCCTCCAACCAAATACCCACCCATTGTATATAAACCGGGTGTGAACCGGGTGCGTGTGCGAGTGCGGAGTGCGGCGCGCTGTGTGCATAGACGTTTAGAGATTTTGTGTCGTGGTAAATCGAAGCGAACCGGGTTGCCTGCCGGGAAAACGTTGCTCGTGCGAAAGACGGTTTTCCGACATGGGAAATTTACGGAAAACAGTTTCAGGTGTCCGGCGACCATAGCGTGTGCATTAGTTTGTGGAAGATATTTAACTTTCTCAAAGTCTTACCAAAGTCGATGCGAATGACAAAAGGTGTACATTCAAAACGCTGCTACTGGCTAGTTTGATAATTTCGTGATAATTATTTTGATAAGGAACCATGTGACGATAGACGTACTATAATAATAAAGAGTCTAGTCTATAGTGAAACAACCAGTGCAATACGAAATAGGGATCGGGTTTTCCTATTTTAAAAACTAATAACTTGTACATATCAATCAAATGTATTAATGTGTATATAAAATATATGCATTAATAATTAGGCATCAACTTACATTGATTCATTTGATCAATATTGGAATTCGGCTTCAAATACATGAGAAAACTGTCAATCGTTACATAAAACAGCAATATATACAAAACATGTACATTTAATAACTGAATATTGTGTAGATTTGTCCATTTGTACTATTCTAGGATATAGCGTTCTCCAGCCGTTTCGAAAAGAACCGATTTGATATGCATTTCGTTTTTTACATTTCATTTGTTAATGGAGTATCGACGTATAGCTCCTTCTCTTCTCACAACTCAAACAGAGAGAAGAAATGGCTTTCATTTTCTTTTCTAGTCATTGTGTTACCAAGAATTTCTGTTATTCTTTTTCCAAGTAAGATATAACGCAACGAGCAAAATATTCACCAAAATAATATTAAAAACATATCATCAGAGATAGGGTAAAAATTCTTTATAGCAGCTAGGGCAATAAAATAGTACATGATGTTAAGAACTGCTCCTTCGTAATTCTTTTCTATCTTCTCTAAGGCCTATACAATCACAGCTCATCACTCGATGGCTCTAACAAAACTATGACGTACCAATGCCAGAGTTAGGAACTATCTTGTGCTCTCAACACAATATGCTGGTAAAAAGACTGTACAGAATTCGTAAAAAAATACTGGCCTCCCTCAAGTTCCTTTCATAGCATTTTCCTATAAATCGTTTTAGATTACGTTGTGAAATAAAATGCTCCGGAAAATGGGAGCCTACATTTCCACCCAGTTGTATTTGTTGATTTACAGAAAAGACGAAAAAAATATGATTTTTACGAAATAATAATCAGTATTATAATTATTTTGGTACGCATTTTATGTCATGTTCTTACTCTTCATTAATTCGAAATAAAAGTCTTGATGTTAAGAAATTTACTACAAAACAAACCCGTTGTTTTCTTGTACCTGCTGATTGCTTTACTGGCTTGATAATCTCACATGTGTCTCGAATAAAATCGCAATTAATTGATATCATCTCCTCGTTGAGAAATCAATTTACAAGCTATCTGGCATTATCTGGCATTTGGTGGCACGAACCATCCGCGTCCATCACGCAAAGATCAGCGATAGCCGCTGCAGCAGGAAGCAATAGTCGTCGAAAGCGACGCCTACCGACCACGCTGCACTTACGCGAAATAAAAATGTTTCCACAACTCAACTCCCATTAGAAAATATCCGACCTTTTTTTGTAAAACCATATTTCTGATGAAATATAAAATCCTTGTCCACATTCATGTTTGCTTTTCAGTTTCCAATTCATGACAGACGTGTATGTTGCCACTGCCAGCGCATACCCCAGTTTATCGGTAATAATTACAGCAAATCACCGCGAGTTCAGCAGAACGTGAAAATTTTCATTAGCATCTTCATCAATATTAATAGGACGCGTTTTTTCTCCATGGCATCGAATGTTGCAGATCAGGTTGCAACTTTGCTAACACAACAGGGCAAAATTGGTATACATAACATACAGGAACACTGAAATCGGCCGCCACCACCACCACCGCCGCCGCTACCGCCTCCCGCGTACGTATACTCAATTACAACAAATTAATTTGTTTTACGCCTGACTAATATCAGTATTTGTAGTTAGTTGAACAGGTTGGCAATTCCCACAATTAATCAAATGGTAAATGCGGCCGCGGTCCTCGAAGCGTGACGCCGCCGAGCACGCTCCAGCGCACACTGCGACGAGCCCGTGGAGCAGCCTGATTGATGGCACCCCTCAACTCGCAGTCCAAGTCCCAGTCCCAGTCCCACCCACCCAGCTAGCCAGCCAGCCAGCCGCGCATTATGATTTCTAATATTTCAATCATTCATTCATGCCACTTGCCACGGGATTGTCATCAATCCCTGACCGCGACAAGGCAAGGCAAGGGTTACCAGACGGCCAGTGCGCAAATGTTGCGACGGGTTTGGGTGTTTTATGGATAATATCGGCCATGTTGCCTCATAAAACGTCGTGCTATTTATTTCGTGTTCGAATTTATATACATTTGCTGGCCACGGCGGGGGCTATAAAAATGTAAGAATGGAATGAGTACAGTGTGGATGGAGTTTAGAAAGGAATTTTTAGTTTTTACATTACGCAAAGGAATCGGAGAGACTATAGACTTGAACGGATGAGATGATTTCAGGAATCAGTTAGCTTCTAAAGATGCATGAAAGTACGGCTTTTCACTTGACGAGATAGGGATGTGAGCTTCAAGGCTTAAAATGTAAATATCTGCATTTTTTTAGTGAGTTGGGCTTTCAGGTTCATGGATTTAGTTAGTTGGAAATATATAGTTAATATAGAATAGTTAGTAGGAAATTGGTTTTTATACGGCGCAAAAACAGAAAACTAAAAATGTATAATTATAATTATCAAACCACAAGCGGCCCAAAAAGACGGATTATAATTCGATAGGAGGCCGATCGGTTGATATGTATGATCGATTAAAATATAGAAATATTTGAGTTGATGTAGATTTTCGTGGCGTAATTGGTTAAAAATTTTCAAACATTAAGAATCGTCCATGTGAGTATTATTTTTTCTTGCGCAACCTTTCACCAGGATCTTGTCTGGCATCCTCAGGTGCTTTATTAACACATTTACATGATTGGTGCATGGACAATTCGTATACGAATTAAAATATGTAGGAATGGATGATGAATCGAACCCCGACTGACAAATTTGATTCCATGGTGTTCTTGTCGATGATATTAGTCATGAAATAACCTCGTCTCGGATCTTATACTGAGCAAAAATTTTTCATTTTTTGAATAATTAATATTCATGAAACAGTATAGTGAACGTAACAATTTCCATAATCAATGTTGTTCAAATATGGAAAATATAAACGCAAATAAACACATAAATTTACAAGAGAACAACATGACATTACATGCCAACGAACAGCTCTGAGTCTGCAAGCGCCTCAAACTTGACAAAGCAATGTAATAAAAGTAATCAGATTCCGTCGCATAAAAAAAAGTCCACCCAGGCAGCAAAATCTACCACCTGTCACTGTCAGCATTAAAACTGTTCTCGATCAGCAAGCCGGCCTCTGGGTCGACGCACAAATGGAGAAAACTGTTTCCATCCGCAATCAATGACAAATGTATGATATTCCCATACTGTCCACAAGATGCATAAAATATGACACGTGTAATTGAACTCACACGGCGTCCTTTGGAACACACAAACACACACACACACATATCGCTAGGCTCAGATCTTGAACACACATGCAGAACAAAACGTCGATCCGTGCACCTATTCAAATGCCCATGTCTTCAATTAGTTGCAAAAAATGATGCAAACCAGAAAAGAACTGTCCTCAAAATGGTATAACTGCTAGTCTTAACTTTGACTCATGACCAGATCCACATAGTACTTATCTTCGAAAAGAAGTCAAATGTGCATATTAGTTGTATTTAGAGTGTTTGGATATTTGCCACACAAATGCGTGTATTTAATCATTTCGTGATCACCCCCAACAAAAAAAAAAAAAAACACAAAAATAAGGCTCTTTGTCGTCCAGTGTGGTACTGTTATTGTCCATGGGGATTCAGCATTTTCCACTCTATTTGTGTACTCACCTTTGTGCATAACATATACATGCCCTACGTATGTATCACGCGAAATGAATAACGCATCATATATAAACACTTCTTACAGTCTCCATTGAAAAGTTCCACTCCGATAAGTTATCTGAATATCATGTCGTGTATTGCTTCAAGTTCCCAGCATATGTACACAATCATAATGGACTTGATAGGGCCTATTATGATCGTTATTCTTGCAGCCTATATCTTCCACCTACCCCATTACATACATGTATAGCCTATTGTTACGGAGCTTTTGTTATTATGGAGCCTATGGTCTCGAGTGACTTCCATATGAATAGACGATTTTTGTTTTCAAAGGAAACTTAAATATAGAGAGTAGTGTGTTTTAATAGCATGATGATGCGATAGAAGCGCACAAAAGGAAAACAAACATGCCACTATTTGCCTCCGCACAGTTAGAAATCAGAGCGCAATCACGTACAGATTCCTCGACGCGGACTGTCCACGTGCATCCAAACGTTTCGCCTTAAATGGCAGACACCAGACGAAACCAACATTCGAAATGTATTTTCTAAATTGACAAAAAATCGGTTGTCGCAATTTTTCTTCCCGGTCCCGCAAATTGGCTATTCTAATCCACGTAATCCGAATCGCGGCGCACTTGAAAAACGGAGCCTCCGTAAATATAAAAGCCGCGAGTAAATAAAAGCCGACTCCCCGCGAAGCTTTCTTAAACTTTAATGGGCGTGGAAATATTCCATTTAATCTCTTCTTAATCCTGCACCACCCCCTCCCCCCCTCCCTTCCGTTCATCGCTATAGCACATTTCAATCCAAGCCCGTTTCACGCCCGTTCTTCTTGGCTACGCGAGCGAGCGAGCGAACGAGCGAGGCTAAACACAACTGCCAGCAAATAATAACACGAGTTAAATTAGCTGTAAAATATGGAGAGCTCAACTAATCCCAGCGGGGCTTAAATCCGTCGAGGCAAAGAACGCCCGCCCTGCTCGGCTCGGGTGGGTAAACAGAGTACTACAACTCGTACGGCGGCTCAGAGAGCAGAGCAATTTTAGGCACCGCCAAAGTCAGCCCGAAAGCCTAAAGTTTGAACGTCGCAGTTGCGTGGATCGGCTGCCGTGATTATAGCAGATCCGGGATGCTTTTGCTTCGTAAACTATGGTGTACCCGTGGCTTATCCGCGAAACGGAAGGGGCAATGTCTTACACGGTAAGAATGTGCCGTTCGGCTGAGATTGACCACGAGCTAGCTTTCCCGAAATGGAGTTCAAATTGTTCGAAAATATACCGAGTCAAATTCAAAGTTTAAACAACGAGCTATCATCTTGGTCGTTTCTCTTCATTTAAACAATTTTGGAGCCAGCCATTTCCTGAACCATTCGAACTCCATGTAGGCATTCGAACACTCGATTGGTGGGTAGCGATGTGGCGTTCAGTGCAGAAGCTTTTCATGCCTGAAGAAGTAAACTGCATGATTCGCGAAATGTTAGGAAAGTATTCGTAAATTTCTTAACATTCAAACCTAGATTTTCAATCAGTTTTTCTTAGAACTAGTACTAAGATCAGGAGAAGAACACAAGTCTAAAAATGGATTTTGGCAGTTGTTTTCTCACCAGAGTTCTCTTATTCAAAAAAATTCTCGATCTAGAAATACAACCCCCGGAAGATAAAATAGACACAAATAGCTCTATTTCTTCACTTCATCAATTGGTTTCGTTTCCAACTGTTTCTCCCTGTGTTAGTTTCGTTTAAACAAGAATATAAACAAGAAGTCGGTAACTAGAGGCGAACACATTACTCTGGTGGCAGTGGCACGCAATAGCAGGTAGTCCATTGAGGCCGGGGTTTTGCTTCCGGTTACAGTCAGAAGTCCGTATCACCCGAAAGCCAGTGGCATTGCGTTGTGTTGTGGTGAGCGCCGACGTAAGGAAATGTGGAAGTGGCCGGCACGGATTCTATCTACGCGGCCCATGAATTATCCCCTAGGATTTTCCCCCGGCGGTCGGGACGAGCCCTGCTCTGCCCCGCCCGACCCCGGTCAGCTGATGAACGGCCCCAACTGGACATAACTCAGGAGTGCGGTGAGGCAAGCGGTGGACGTTGGCTCTGACTCTCGCCAGCACGCTCGCTCTGCACCGCAATTGTAGCCACCCGGCCTTGTAATTAAGCATCGCGCTCATAACACTGGGCTGTTTGCTGGGAATTCAAATCAATTGGGAGTTTAAATGAAGCGAATATTTAATTAGGAAAATTAAACTGGTGATGTATGTAACATGGGTGTAGAGCGTGTAGGTAGGTACTCTTCATTTTCGCGGAGTTCCATGATTAAGTTTGAGGTAACACAGGATAACTGCTTGCTTTATCAAAATGATTATTCGAAATGTCTGTATTTGGAAGCTTTATTTGCTGAATTCGGAAGCTTTATAACCAAGCATAGAATTTGTTCTCCATAGATTGGACGGTGATTACTGTTTGTCGCGATGCATCGAGACATGCCATTGTTTGTACAGGTACGTGTAGTACACGCCATTACAGAAATTACCACCATAAAATAAAATATAAATCAGAAATCGAGAAAATTAAAGCAAAACCATAGAGTTTAGTTAGCCTCGCAGCTATCGACGAAAGCGCGGTGTTTATTCAGCTGATGCATAGCTATAGCTAGCTAGCGCTAGCTAGCAAATCTATAGCTAGCGTGTTAGGAATTGTCGTAAATGCGTGGGCCTGTTACTGTAAAAACTCGCTGGAAGGGTACAGTTTTAAAAGCTTTGCATTGTTTCCATGTTGATAGCACGCAATGCTCCAGATGACAACACTGCGCATCCTAATTGCGATACATCTAGCTTATAGCCTCGATAGCAGCAATCTCCAAGGTAACCGTCTCTTTCCCCCGCGCTGATCAAAGCCTTCGCCGGAAAAACAACCGCGAGTCGAGAGTGTTGATTTGGATTTCATCTGCTTTCTGCGTCGGCCGCGTGATTGACTGGGCCGCGTGATTTCCGACAGGAGTTCGTGAATAATAAAAGACAAACTCTTCGCTGTTTGATGGATCACCGCAGCTCGCTGCCTTGTCACGTGGGCCGGGCGAACTGCAGGCAGCAAGGCGGTGTACCTGCCCAGCTGGCTGCTATCTGCGCGCTGTCATCAACGACCCTCTCAACTGCACGCCGCAACGGCGGCGCACATCTCAACTACCGGGTGCATTACGATGCAGTCTATGCTGGCAGAGGTCACACTGCGTTACACCCACAATACGACTGACATGACATTACGCACCTTACTGTGGTATTTGTCACCAGCGCTCCGGGCGGAAAAGTATTGGTTGATTGATTGTGTGGTGTTTAACGACGCACTGTATTGACAACTGGCCCTGTATAGGCGTCGATGAATGATAAGGTGATATTGAGGGTGATGATGAACCTAAATGGGTAAGAGGGGAAATCCGGTGCCGGCACATAGCCTACTCCTGTCGAAAAGCACCGAGGGGACCACCGCTTAACGTCCCTTCAGAAGGACGGTAAAACTCGAGTAGTGTGGAATTCCTCCACTAGTTCGTGCTGTCGAGAGGTTGATGACAAGGTAAGTGAAGTTGCTGCACTAGCTTCAAACCCTCCAACCTCTCTCCCGAACAGAAATGGACCTTGGTAGGTATAAGTGGTCATCGGGAAAGTATGTTCTTAAAAAGTAAAGAGTGTAATTTTCATGGTCTATAATACGCATGCCCGTGAACAAGACTGGCGAGTTCAAGCGCTATTTGCGCATCGTACTCGAATTTTTTGCATTGGCGTATTTTAAGATTTCATAAGACAATTTTGGATAGCAACGAGGAACGTTAGAACTTTGGGTACAGATTGCAGTGGACAGTCGACGATTTTCAGAGCCAGTGGATGCTTCTGAAGTGAGTTTCACGGTGTTTTCCCTGTTTTGACACACCTTTTGGCGAGGGCCAAGAAGCGTCTGCACGACTTTTCGACGATATTAGCAAGTGCATCGTTATCTGCAGGAGACTTAATCTGAGGAGGGCCAAACTTTTTTCAAAAACAGAGAAATCGTCGTGAAAAAAACTATGTTTGAAACACGGTGTTCAATGTGAAAAAACACTGATTTTTACACAACTGGGGGGTATAAGATGCTCACTTTATTATCGCCTTTGGGAATTTTGTGTGATTTGATACCTGTCAAACCGTCATGTTTTCGGCATGGTATCTTTATTGATGTGTGTGTAAGGTCTCTTTCCGGAATGGTTAGCAGAGAAAATCAGGTCTGGATTGAAGCACGATTAGACAACTCTGTCAACCAGGCGCTTTTTTAAACTAGCTTTTCTTCAAAAACTGAATCAAATTGCGCGAGAGAGCGTAGAATATTTAACGAGACAAGCGCACCGACTGTCCATACAAAGAACGGCCAACAATGATTATCCACCTCGCCGTGAATCGCACCAGATTCTCGCATTACCATCCGCGTACACACACATACACACACACACATAATCACACACACACTCACATACACATAGAACGAGAGAGGCTTTTCTATAAATGGCAAGCTTATAGAGATAAAGGACTGTCAATTTTCTAGTCAATTTTCAGTGAATGGAAGTAGCTAATCCCCGAACAAACCCCTCGTGGATTGATGCCACTGCAGCCACGCTCATATGCAAAGAGCCTCCCTTTCCCATTCCCGTTCCCAGTTCCCGAACTCCATCGCTTGAAACCTCCTCCCCAGCAGTCGTGTAACCCACTCAGTACTCACTCTCTCGGCTCTATCTACACACGACTTGAAAGTATGGGCGAGCTTTATTGTATGATCGTAATTTGATGAACTCTGTCTCCCAGCTGTCCCACAGGCCTCCAGTCACCCCAACCCACCCCATCCACCCCCCACAGGAACGCTACCCCTGTGTTATGAGGATCATACACAGAGAACAGATCGGCCCCTCTGACAGGAAGTAGGCTGAAGTGTGGGGGGAGGGGAGGGGAGGGGGACAGTAATCGACTGCTAATACACGTTGTAACTATAACAATAATGTAATTGCTTGAATATCAAACCGACAACAATAACAGAAACCGCAATCCGATTTCTGCCAGCAGCCGTACGTGAGAAATTGGTAAATAAATATTGCATGAGTCGGCACTTCTTATTGGTGGGCTCGGAGTCGATGTTGTGCGGGGGAGGTTTTCGGAAGACAACAAATAGTACTTGATGACTGGCTGATGGCTTGACGGGCTGATGCTTTATTGAGCTCTGATTTAAGGCAATCGTTAAGAAGTATCGTTCTATTTTAATTAACAAACGACTACAAGATAATAATAATAACAATATGTAATATTTATTCCCATGAATGATTGCAGAGGTAATAGTAAGAACGTCCGCGATTAAATTATACATTCACAAGAAACACTAATTAAAATTCATCCACTGAATAAAAACTCTCCATTAAAATATATGCGTTTATTCGCATTTTTTAATGCAAACCAGGTTTGTCTTTAATAATACGGCGAATTGCAGTTCGATTGGCGCGTATTTCCATTGGTACTCGAGGCCACAACCAATTTTAAGTTTGTTTAATTACTTAGGTAAAACCTAAGTGCCAGTCACCAAGCTTGGTTAAGTCCATTGACTACCTTCAAGCTTACAGGACGTCAATGATTAAGTCCCATCAAAAATGTAGCAGGCTTTCAGACGAAAATGCTTACAATTTTTTATTAATATTACTTTTTGGTCAAATTCAATTGCATCTGTGATTTTAAGAATATTAAAATTATTACTAGCCGTGTAATTGGCTTTAAAAGTTTATTCTTTGCATCTGTGATATTCTTATTCTTTTACACCCTTATTGAACTTGAACAAAAAGTTATTTATATAAAAAATTCCGAGTATTAGAGTTAAAATTCTCTCGGACAACCAATTTTGATGACTCTACCTTTACGGTTTAGTGGAAGTAATTAACATAAATTTAAAGTCGGATGGTCTTTTTCCACCGCATTCACCCCATATTATCTATTTTGCTTACATTTAGGCGAACGTCTTTCTTCTATTTCATATCACGGGCATGGACGGTGCCAATTGTTTTAGAGTCGCAGCATAGTTCTCAATTCGCAAACCATAATCCATTGGGTTATAATTTTCTTTTACGAACGATGGTGTAGAAACTTCGTTTTATTGGATTCGCTAATTTCGAGCGGCGAAGACGCTTTAGCATGCCATGTTCAGTGAAGTCACAAGTGAAACATCGCAAATGAAGCCTAAAGATGACGGTGTGCAAGTAAGTAGCGAGCACGCCCCTAATCAGAGCCGGGATTAATCAGGCCTAGCGCGGAATGAACCTTAGCCTGCTAGATTAACAGCTTCTTGGGGAGGGATTTCATCTTCAGCCCGGAGTTTACGCTCCTAAGCCAAACTAATCTCAATACAGCTGAGACAACGTAGTAATAGGTATAGACTAGACAAGCGACTCAAGATTGATAATTTTGTGTCTCAAAGACATTCAAGCGCGAACTCGCTGTTCTGTTTTGTGCCTAAGCTTTCGTTCTGGTCTCGACACTGGTGACATGGCGTGACGACGAATAGTGTCTAATCGAGAGACATTTTCAGTCGCCGTCTCAAGCAATTATTATATTTTTTACGAGTGGGCTGGTTTTACGTTTCTTGGGAGAGTTGCATAAAACTAATTAAACTTTTCATAGACGCAAAAACGTAAGCTTAAAAATTACGACGATAAAAAGCTAATTCTGCTCCACCTTCCATCAACATAGATGAACTAAGGGAGGGTAGGAAAAAAACTTCACAAAGTTTTATAGTTGCCTTCGCATTCTTTTTTCAATTAATTTCTTTGCCAGTTGTTTCCCCGCCCGTCGCTAAACAAGACCGATTAGACAGGATGAGATGTACATTAACACCCTCGTTGCGTTGCAGCAGAGGCCAAGCTGCTGCAACCTGCACCACTTATGCAGGCTATAAAACCTCACAGATCACATGGGGACAACGTTAATTTCTTTACCATAAAGTCGTGCTCTTTGCATG
The DNA here is from genome assembly GCA_003287335.1 of Lednia tumana. Taxonomy (NCBI): domain Eukaryota; kingdom Metazoa; phylum Arthropoda; class Insecta; order Plecoptera; family Nemouridae; genus Lednia; species Lednia tumana. The sequence goes on from QKMV01000912.1 coordinate 13,492, forward strand.
CGAAAACATTGCGTACTTTTGTTAGCAGGGTGGTTATTGCTCGAGCGGCCCTTTCAGCTTACCTGTTTTGGAACTTGAAATGTAAAATTCGTAAAGCTTCTCCGAGAAGCAAAAAGTTTTCCGTGTAGGTACGAAAAAGAAGGGCATCATAGGAAATGAAAGTCTTAGCACAATAATAAATTAGCACGGAAGAAGAAAAGTAAAACACGAAGAAAGGCTCTTTTCCTCAGCAAAATGTAGCAGCTTTTATAAAGGATTATAATTTTCTCGCCTCGCTTCACTTAAAAATGCATGCGTATTTAATAATTCTGTCAGTAGTTCCTCGTAGACATTTGCAGTTGCCGCGTCTTGGGCTTCATCGCTCGCTGAAGAAGCGGCTCTCGCTTGCTTCTCCATTATTGTGGATTAAATTTGGGATGGATGCACCCAGCTGAAATACAATTACGAAATGTACCGAATTTTCATCAGTTCAATTACAGCAGGTATTGAACTTTAGAAAAATAGGACGAACGAAAGATACCGTTAACAAAAGAAAGCGAGTTGAATCAAAATTCCGACGGAAATTCAAAACGTCACCGTGGACTGGATTATAATATTTCCCCTTGTCGTCGATTGGCAGCTGGTTTGGTGCACATCCGGTTCGAGCCCAGTCATCCTCGTCTAGTTCCCGCATGCCGAGCAAGAGCAGTAGCCGCGGGGCGGTATAGAAAGTGGAAACACAACTTCCGGAAACCTGCCGCGACCACGGCACATGCATTTCATGTCCACATCGGCAGCTTCCGGGCCGGAAAACGGCAGCTTAGATCTCGAAACGAAAGCTTACGTGGAAAATACAGCACGCTTCGCACTAACCCTCTCACTCGGTGGATATGCTTCTAGTTTCTACACACAGTATGATGGTGCTGCGAACACGTGACTGCCGGAAATCCACACGCCACTTATTTGAAAACCACTAACAGCGGTATCACATTATTGCATAGCTCAGCCGGATTAGGTAGTATAGCATTAGAAAGGTACACACCCAAGAGTGCTGGCTTTTATTAGCAGGGATAAGTGGGTAGTTTTTTTTACCTAAAACTTTTTAAGAAGGGTGAGATCTGATCTTGTAATTAGCTGCGTAATTATTGATGAGCTTTGACATCGTTGTTAAGGATATAAAGACTGAGGCAATCTCGTTAAAACACAAAAAGAAGCATAAGATTTTCTTGGAATTAAAAATGAGGCCTGCCAGGAGATAAAAAACCTTTTAATGAACAAGTTAGTTCAATTATTGTCCACGTCGGCACTCTTCAGAGTGTTTTATATCATCCGAATAATATGTGAATTGCACGAGCACGAAGTGCTTGTTTCGAGAATGTAAAATAGTATTAGAAAAAACTCCGTCAAGACGAGCTGCGATTGCGATGTGAAAACGAATTGACGATATTAAGACGAGTTCGAGCTTGAAAAGAGACGAGGGCTGAGCAAGACAGAGTTCGCGACAGGAAGAGCGAAAGAGAGGTAGACGTACGGAAATAAATAATGCACCAGATAACAGATTCGTCTGGTTTTGGTTTGACGGTACGAAATCCTCCATCGTGCTACGAAAAAAATCTCCGAGTCATAAAACTTGCACGAGTAAAGACCCGTAATGAGGATATCTGATAAAAGTTTCAAGTAAAAGCTGAAAGAGGGCGGAAAGCACCCTTAGACTTAACCTATGGTCACTCAAATAGAATGAAGTACACAGCAGGACGCCGAAAGAGAATAGAGACTAGAGCGAGACGCCAATAGAGACACAAAGGAAATAAATTGAATCGCAATCAATGAGCAATTATAGATTGGGTACCCTGAGCACCTGTGTGTAATTGCAATAATATGTTGTGGCACAAAGTGACGGCTTTCTAGTTTCTTGCTTGCAACATTAACTGAGTGGACGGATCATCCGTCAGGTCGCAGCAGGCTGTAACTGGTTGTGAACCCGGGCTTAAGCTTGATGGAGAGTCTGCACCGAGAAAGCGGGGAGGATCTTCTCACTAATCGGATTGTACGAGTTCCGGTCGTTTCATCTTCCCGCTAAACCGATTGCGCGAGTAAGTTCAAAGAAGTAGGTAAGTTCAAGTCCTGGACGAACGTCAGCTACGTTCGACAGTAAAGTAGACTGATATTCAATTTTTTCTCGGCGGAAAAACAAATCAACGAAACTGTTCCATTTGCAGGACACTCTTGGCGGTTCGTTGCGAAAGGCACAGGCATGTTCAAGTTCCACACATTTTTATGTTCTTTCTGAATTCACCCATTCGATACTAAATTTAACTTTGCGCGAAATGCAATCACTCGATGCTCGGCGATACATTTTCCGTCCAATAAAAGTGTTCGATTCTGCAAATCAAGAAAAATTGAACGCGAGACGCGGCTAGGCCGGGCCAGCCATGGCACGGGGCCCAACCAGGCATTGACAGGAAATCTTTGCAGTTTGCAAGCTGCCTTCACTTTCACTCACTCTTCGAATCGAATGGGCCGACTGCTCTGATCAAGCAAGCAGCGACGGAGACGGAGAGAGACAGACAGACTCGCGCTTAATGGAGTTGACCTGTTAAAGAGGAAGGAGGAGGCAGAGATGGGGAAAGAAATTGTTGTCAGGAGAGAGGATGGAGACGCTATCGGAGAGATTGTCTGTCGTAGTGCAAAGTGGCGACTGGCGAAGTGGCGACTCACAGCCTGCAGAGAGTCAAATCTTCAACTACGCTAAAAGCATGGCCACGCGTTTCAACATGACCCGTTAACTTATCATGTTTCTGCAGCCTCCAAGTTATTATTAGGAATGAATGTTACGGCCAGATGTAGCCGCTAGCACAACAGCGTCAGCAACAGTCCGTTAGCCATTGATGATGAAACTCGAAGAAAGGTTCGCTGATTCACAGTGAAAGTACCGTGACACTTTAGCATGTTCTTGTGAACTCAATTACAGTCGGGAACGCTCCAATTAGTGCCTGTACTGAACGGCAAAATGCACTACAATAAAGCACGTAAATTAACAAACTGAGTGTCGTTGCCTCGCGTAAATGTCCAATGCTTCGTTGTCTTGGCGTATTCGTCCCCTGAGAAAAGTTCGTCAGTACGAGGGTGATCGGTAGACGCGGCGGCGCTGCGAGCTGAAGCTGCGAGGAGGAACTAGGAAGCGGAGGTCGGAGTCGTAGGTGAGTGACAGCGTCGCGTTCCCCCGAGAATTGCCCAGCTTGAAAAACATCGCCCGGCAATCAAAGCGCTAATTACTTTAAAGTAGTTCCACGGACTGGAAGACGGGACGACGACGCTGTCACGGGGGCGGGCGAGGGGACGACGACGACGACGGGCGCAGAGGGCGAGGGCGGAGGTGGAGGTGCCCGTCGACGCTGACAGAAAGTGGAGTCGGAACAAGTTAATACTCTCGGCACTCGAGGCAACAAGACAAGAGGCGGGCGAATAAAAACTCACCCACACAAGCACACCTACGTACGGTTTTCCGCTGTCGCTTGTAAGTGATAGAGATTGCAGCGATGGCGACTTCCAAATTACTACTGCATAAATTCTTGCAACAGTGGAGTGCATGGCTCAATTAATTTAGTGGATTTTATATTTTTTATATTCTTGTTTATCTCTTCATCATGGCACTATTTGTCAAAAAAAGTTAATAGCTGGGTTTGAATTCTGAGACATCCACTACGACTGCCGTGTGACTAAAACCTTTTGATTATGTGGCTTTTAAGTCAATATATAGCTATATAGCTATATAATCAAAGATTACAGACAGCAGGGAAGTTTTTGTGGATTTCTGATATATTGATAGTTATATATTTCTTGTATGGCTCTACAACCAAAGCTAAAACTATGCTGTTCACTTCTTCACGGGCAAGCCCTTTCTATTTTTTATTTTATTGTTGTTTGTTTTTGCGAAGGATTTCAGAATCAAATTTCGAGAAAGAATCGTGATGGGAGAAGTTTCCACTTCTGAAGAGCTAAGTATATTTAGTTATCTCGAGGTCCGTCGATAGAATTTACGGGTTTGGATAATTTTCTTGTGTAAACTCAGGGAACGCAAGGAATACGACGTCACAAGGATCGCACTCGGTGAAACCGAACAGCAAACGCAACGAACGAAGTCGTATAATTGCCACTAAACAGAGGCAGCCTCATAATCAGACAATGTAATCTGCCAGAAACAAATAATAATCTGCTATAAAGCAAAGTTAAATACGAGCTGGGACCACATGAATAATGAGTGTATTTAAAGTAACGATTAAATACATAATTATAAGTTTATTCGTGCAGCGCGCGGGCGGGAAGGCTCGACTCGTTAGAGTTTTGACATTAATGCAATAGCTAATCTGTATTATACGTGGAAGTTTAAACCGGATGCTCTGCAGCTCTCTATAAGAAAGGGTTAGATAACTTTAATGCGAACTAGTTAAATATGAATGAATGAGATGTGCGAGGGTTCGGGGAAGGGGAGGGATGGCGGCGGCGGCGGGAGGAAAGGGGTGTATAATAATAACGAGGTAGGCGTCTACTATACATAACATGGTATTTCATCCCCTTATGAATACATGCTAGTACCACTAGATATAATATCAAGAGGGTAGGTGTTACCCCACCAAATTTCCATCTGTCGCTAATTTAATGCCATTGCCTTTAATATAAGTTATATTAGTACTGTATGGACAGCGTGTAGTATACGATTGTGTAGCGTGTAAATCTGTGCCATTGTGTAATGAATAGGATGTGACTGTAAATTGTGTTTCTGCTATTGTTAAGGGTGGAATGAAAAGTAGAGTCGGCACCGCGTTCAGCTCTCGGACATAATTCAGCTCATTGTACGCCAAAAGGCTTCCAGTTGCACAGTGCATAGCATTCGAGGTCTAAATAAAATCCCGTTAAGTTCCGGTATCTGGAGACCTGGTAGATTTGTAAATTTTTAAATTCCCGCAAATTTCTCATTCAAGAGAGCACAACACCACCAAGTACAAGCATGGCTTAAACATGCAGATTGTACGGACAAGTGATCGGTGGCCAATCGAAGAAGGACACGGAGGAGAAATAGAAGAAGGACACGGAGGAGAAGGAGGAGGAGGAGGAGGAGGAGGAGGAGAAGGAGGAGGAGGAGAGATCGGAAGAGCA
>QKMV01000913.1:0-18604 GCA_003287335.1 Lednia tumana
TTTTAACGCCATAAGAAAAGCATTGTCCCACAACGTTGATTGACTCTGGAATTCCTTTTTCACTAGTCGTCCATTGCCAAGCCGTAGCCCAGTGCTCTCTAAAACTCAGAAGAACAATTTCACGGTAACTTTAAATGATAACGCCCTTTATTAATTTCACCTTTTCTAAAGTGAAGGTAAATACGAAGCTAGGTATCTAATTATATATTGTGGCTTATATAACGAGGGAATTGTTTACATACCCCCTTGACCCAAAGTAGCTGTCGGTATCTGGAAACGCCGAACAGTACTGCTTGAAGTAGCAATTGAGAGGCGAGCCAAAGCACTCGAACGTTACGCCGAACTTCTTGTTGAGACACTCAAACACAGTGACCGGGAGCGACCCCTGAGTACTCTGTCCCTCACTGTTGCTTCCTCCAAAGAATGTCGTGTAGCGTTTCAGTAGACTCCACACCCGCGGCAGAAACAGTTCGAACTTCTTGTCGTCAAAGCAGCTATACCTGTACAGTTGCTCCTGAAAGATAGTACTATTCTTTGGAGAACTGTCAGACAACGGTTTCCAGGATCACACGTTAGACTCAGAATAGTGAGACATAAACGAGATTGTTTCAACCCTGTATCTGCTATGCATGCATATAACATGCAACACAGATTGCATATATCGTGTAATGGACACGTATATTCTGTACTTATTTTGTGTGTTGTGCCTTCTTGAGTTTTTACAAGCCATCGGACTTGAATTAGGAATTTGAATTCTCATGCTAGGTACGTAGGAGCTGAAAGATCCAACCTACACAAATAATCTTCAGTTCAGATTGTTATTTCTCCTTGATTAGGCTACATATAGGTAGATTTTTTGGTAAAACCTTGTGAGTTGACTGAAAATTAGGAAACCCAGCTCAGCATGCTACTTGAGCCCGAATAAACTGAGCAGTTAAAGGATAAACAATCTAGCAGTATGGGTGTGGTCCTTTGATGTGACATTTTAATAGCCATCAGGCTTAAGCCAGCTTTCAATGGAAGATGCTAGGGGCATTATATATTAGTAAGAAAACTAAAACGTCTTCACTTTTATTTTTTCAAGTGTGTTTACCAGTTTTTGTAAGTGGGTGGTGTTAATGCACATCGTATCCCCATGGTAGCGCAATAGTATCTGCTCTCGCTCCGGTAAGTACTCTATCGTTGGTAGCCTGGGGCATATGGTTGCGAATTGGACCGGGTAGCACCACACTTTACGGAGATTCGTTATTGGTACAGGCGCTACGACTTCTGCAACGAAACGAAACAAAACAAATAATTATTACCTTACTGCTATTCTTTATTTGATTGTCAAGCTGAAATCCACAAAATTACAATGGTAATGTATCACACAGCTCAGTACACTAAACCAAAAAAAAAACTCTCCAATACTTGCTAGGAAGGGAGTGAAGACAAAGTTACGTGTTACAGTTTAAGTTACAGTGCAACTACATATCATGTTTCTCGAAGCTTTTGTTGAAAATTGGGGTAGCCAGGTAAAGTAAGCATGGACAGATACACCCACCCAGCGAAAACTTGGAATAAACGCACTCCGCACCATAGATGACAAATTAAAAAAATTCAGAATGCAGATGTGAAGCTATGTTTAAATGTGGCCTATGATTGTAACTGTAAATAAAATTGTTAGAACATCCACAAGTAATGTAATTTTTCATCAATTTACCTGGAATGCCATTCTCTTTGAGAACTTCATTGTGTTTTTCTTTAATCTTTTTCGCATAGTCTGCTGAGAGGTGGTATATTTTGAGACAGATACCTTCAACTGACGCTTTTACCGTGTCAGTGAGATGAGGTTGGCACTGACGCTACAAAAGAAACAGAAAATGTATACCTACATTAACTGCATTTTGATCTTCTATCACAATTCACAAAGAGTTTTGTCTCGATCTACAGTGATTTACCACCTACTACTTTCTTACTGAAGAAGTCATATGGCAAAATATTTGAAAGTGGTCTACTAGTTCTTTCGATGACTTCAATTACATTTTCTGTTAGGTCACTCTCCCTCACCACTCCTCTCAAAATATAGCTTACTAGCCCCAAAAATGAATTCACTTACTTTAAGATGTGCTAGTCTCTCCTGAAAGTCGTCGTAAGTAGCCCCCACCGTCCTCCTTAGCCACTGGAATGTGTCTTCCACATTCCATTTAACAACCTTGCGGCTTTCTGGTGATGCATTTCTTAAATCATATAAAATGCACAATAAATGTTATTTTTACTTCATTAATAACCCTCATACTTTCTCAATCACATTGGCAAAAGGTAAATATATATTTTTTAAATATCTTACCTTGATTCAATCATTTTTTTTGCAGCTTCTGAATACCTCGAGAGCTGTTTTCGTGCATCCCCCGTGAACTTTGGCCTAACAAGTTTAATTGGAATATCGTTCATAATTTCTCTGTACATGGACAACGATATTTCCGGGAAACAGTTGCTAGGTAATAAAGGATCTGTGCCGGTGTCGATCACTTTACGTTCCATTAACCAACGGTTAAAAGAATCTTTCGGAGCGTCGATTGCTGCAAAAGAAAAATGTAGTTAGAGATGTTGGAATAAGTGTACACAGATTCGGGTGTATACGAGGGCTGGGTTAAAACGCTTACCTGAATAAAGTTTAAACGCATTTTTTCCCATTTAAAAGTTTAATTGCCATATTTTATAATTGCAAACAAATGTGGGTGAGATGGGATAGAGAGGGGTTTAATACATATTTTAACAATGATGTCGGATATTGGTTAGATGATTTATTTCACTTCAAAAATGAATGGCTGTTCGTGGATTCGAACCACGGTCCCTCGGATATTTTGCGTCCGATGCTATACCCTTTCTCGTAGCTTGTTTACAACAATGTAACGTAACGCAACGTAGCGTAACGTTGTACCGCACAAATAGTGGAGCAACACATGCCTTCCAAACCTGTACTACTATATCTTTTGTTGAAAAATCAAACTCCCTTCTCTTTCCTCGTACAAACAATTATTTTGAGAAAATATCACTCTTTACTCTAGCACATGTTGGGTGTAATAGTACACAAATAGGGGCTACAAAGAAAGTGTGTTGGATGTCTACTGCCCAGTCTTAGATACATTACTTTTTATTAGTTGTGGAATTACTTTACTCATACTTTAGTCAAAATATAGTGGCATTGCTATCACGTTACTTTTACGTTTCATTTAGAAGAAAATTCCGTTTACAAATGACATAAAATCGGTTTAAATTCACCTTTGACGTAAGTAGGAACAGAAAGAGGTGATGTGAAGCTTATTTTCGGGCAAATTTTACATTTATTTTTAAAATCAAGTGTTTTCATAACTCAGATCGGACATGCTGGCTTTCCATGCTGTGATTTGTACTGCCATCTGGTGGAAAAGTAACGCAAACGTAACGCGGCGCTTTTTTTCAAATTTTCGTGAAATCTAGTAACTCCGTTTTTCCTCTTTACTTTTTTTTAGAGAAGTGCCACTAGTCCACAACCGCTACGTAAAAGTAGCGACGTTTTGTAACGTTAATACGTAGCGCAGTACTACTCAAAAAACAGATGTACGGTCAGGCCGAGTTACCTTCTCGTGAGTGGCAGAGCTCCTGATAGCAGGTCCTCAGCTTGACGGCCAGCGAACACCGGTAAGCCTCGATGTCTGGATGAGGATGCGGCAGCGTTGTTGGGGTCCGCTCGTAAATCACTACGTTGGTAGCGATCTCCAGATCCCATGGCCCACTGTCAACGGTACATAGAGTCTTAGGATAAAACCCTTCCAAAGGTTGGAATTCCTACAAGGCGCACTTGACTTACCGGCTTTTATAAGCGTTCCACCCTAGTGTCGCTAGACTTTCTTGCACAACCCCTTTAAGACTCCTAGCTACTAAATATATAAAGTACTAATCACTAAGAATTACTATTTTAATCTTTATTTTAGAGTAAGGTTATCATTGATGTTTTAAATTTATTCATGTAGCTGTATTAATTGTGTAAACAATAGTTAATAAATATTGACCAAAATATCTTTAGAACTTCTCTAGGAATGACTTTTACATTTCAGTGTTAGAATGTATTGTATTAACATCCTGGACTTGTACCTACTACATCCTCTGCATTGCTCGTACAGCCGCATTGACAGGTGCTTTTGAGGCGGGTAAATTTAGTTGCAGGCTTTTTAACGACCATTAGAAGCCATAAAATACAGACAATCGAAGGTTGAGCTCAGCATGTTATTTATTTTGTTAACAATTAATGGGGAAGCTACTTTTTATAAGTAGTAGCATTACAAAACTCACTAATTCAGAAAAAAATGTTGTGATAAAATACGTGATAAAAGTCTATCACATTACTTTTGCGTTTCATTTAGAAAAAATATTAAAACCGTGGCTGTGCCAGGCTAATTAGACAAGATACATAAAGAACGTTCTGCCAACATAGAGGCAGATGATTTCAGTATCACTATAAGACTATCCTTCAGGTGGCAATTACTAGGGGGTGCTACATTAGGGCTGGCTTAAAACGTTTCATGTGAAACAACCGTTTAAACGTGTTTTTACCATGTGAAACTTTTAAATGCCAGATTCCCAAATTTTAAAAACTGGGATGGGCTGAAAGAGCAAGAGGGACATTGTAGAGTTAGAGTATATTAAATGAAAATGTTGAATTTTATGCAAGTTTCGAACTAGCTAGGCAGTATTTACCAAAAAAATACCGATGACCTGGATCTGAGCATCTTCCAAGTTACCAACCACTCAATTCTGTAATAGACTTACGCCAAAATGAATCTTTTTGTAAGTGGACTGCCTGCAACTTCTTCTGAAGCACGTCTTTTAAGGGCCACTTGCCCCGGAGGTCCATTGTTGACAGGCGGGGTATGGCAAATCCCAAGCGGATCCGTCAAAGGGTCAAACTGCGATGAAAACAGAAGCAAAATAGTAACATGAATTTACAAATTTAAAAATATTGTTAGAAGGAAGACTACACAAGCATATATGTCATTTTAAACTTGAACGTAAGGACCAGGAATGGGAAATGAACTTGGTAAATATATGGCCATCCCTTGGCTATAGTACTGGAACTGAGTGTGCAAAATTACGGCAAACTACGCAGGCAATATAACCGGTCCTCAGGATTGACCCTAGGATTTTCCCATTTAAAAGGCTATACACGGGAACGGGCTGCCTGTATTGTAGAAATTTAGGGACAGTGAAAGTAACTGATCCTGTGGTTTGCCCCAAATTTGAGTGATCACACTTGAAACTTGCCCAATTCCCTTTTAGATATCCAGAGTTACGAGATCCCAGCGCTAATCAGAATCACCTAGAAGTTGAAGCGCCTTTAAAAATCACTAAAAGTCAGAGTAAATAGCCTAAACTAGGTACCTACCTGCGGCTTTAGAGGTGGCATTTCCCACAGAGAGTCTCCACTGATTTTGTTCCAAAAGTATGGACGATTTTCTCTCTTGCTCCAAAACCTACGCCAGCCTTGTTGGAGCAACTCCGGTGCCAAATCGTGCTCCATGTATCCCCCAACCGGTGCACACTGTAAGTGTAAGCAAAAAGCTGACGTGAGCACTTCGATGCGTGAACGAACAAATTGGTGCCACAACTATGTTGTCACAACACGTTTTTTTTTAAACTAACGTCTTCATGTTTACGGTCAGCGAGATTGGAGTAAAAAGCCTCTGTTATGACATATGATCAGTGCTGGACTGGCCTATCCAGCATTGCGTGGGCATTGCATGGTGGGATAAAATTACTACGTCCAAAGCAAATTTCTTCACGCTAGTCTCAAAATTTTGAGCAATTTTCCAATGTTTTTATACTGGAATTGATTTGAAAGAGACATGGATTTATATGAGTTCAATCCTCAGACAAAGTTAGCGGTGAAAAATTGGGAAAATTTTCTTGCTTTCCACGGCAGTTCCATAGAAGAAATTTTAAAAATTTGTAAATTCCAGGGACACCAGAATTAACCAGTTAAAACTGGTTTCAAACCTGATATTTTGTTAAAGAACACAATCGAAACCAAAAGAGCGGCAAAACAAAAAAGCACTTGAACAAAAACCGAAACTAAAATGTCAAATTGTTTCAGGTCCTGGAAGACAATCCCACCCAGGCCATTGCACAAAAATATAAAGTTCGGTATGGCACGTGTTATTTTACGTGGTATGCCACGTAATATTTTATGGAGAATTTTCATGGATTCTGTTTTAGGATACAAATTTCATTTGAATAGTGTTCTAACTACTTGGTTGCACGAGTAGCTCGGAGCACTTGTCTGCAAGTCCAGTCGTGTATTCATCCAAGCACACACAAACACACTTTGAAAAAGCAAATTTACTGAAACTTATCTAATACTGCCTATAAGGTACCTATGTATCTTCAATCTACCTACCGACCTATTGAAGAAATTCAGTTTAGTTAAATAGTTTTCACACCCCTTCCCCCCAGTTTTTATGGCTTTCAAGACCACACAGAGTTTTACAAACCTGTGGAGTCTGTGGCATTGGTGCGCCGGGAGATGGAAGACCCATATTACCGTCCATGCACGGAGGAGGAATCTTGATTGGCGTCGGAATCATCACCATATTGTTCTCGTGGTGGTGCAAATGAGGGATGATGACTGACTGCGAGAGTGCATCCCACGCAGATGTACTAGCCATCTCCTGCTTTCCCGCAATATCATTCATTGTGCGAGAAAGGACTGCAAGTAAATAAATCTGAAATATCGCGAGACAAAATTCAGCCAAACCCACAACTGAACTAAAAAACATGCAAATTGCAGTTTTGTCTTTCAATGAAGCCATAAGGTACTTTAAGCACAATCATAAGCTTATGCACGTCACATAGTAAAGGCACAGAGTAGTGATCGCAAGATTCCTCTACTCTGTGATTATGCACTCAATAGATCTGATGCAGGTGCTTGGAAACAAACCAAGACAGGTGGGTACTGGTTTCGTTGAGGAGTTAATGCACTACACCCTCACATTGGCGAGGATAACATCTACCATTTAACACTTGTTTAATACAGTTTGTCATCAAAATGCTCAAATTATTGACGCAAATATAATTTGTTGTCAGGTTGCATGTCAGACTGAAGCGTTTGTTTACAAGTATACATGTGAGTTGAGATGGAGACAGTAAAAACCCAGCCAAACCATGGGAGTTGGAGGTGAGTTTTCAGTAACAAATTGCGTTGGTTACTTACAGGAAAAGTTTTCGCCAAGTAAACTCGACTTTTGTACGATTTAATCCATATTCATTCATGATTTTCTATTCTCCGACATAAAGTCCCCACCCATGACGACGCCATTTGCACTCAGCTGAAGAAGCGAGGTTGCCGCACTTCGCATACCAAAAACGAAATTCAGGCATCTACAATCCCGCCACATATGAATCATTTTGTAAATTCTTGACAGCTATTGTTAACCGATATCCCAACGGGCTTGTTTTCAAGCCATCTAAGAATGTCAATGACACCATGTATTTCTCATAATTTAGTAACACTTTCGCGCAAGTAACGTAGTAATGAGTTCCCAAAAATTCTATTTGTATTGAATGCCATTTGAGCAACTGAGTCATACCACTGATGCCAAGCTTCGAAACAAAATTACGGCTAGTGGCTCTGTCGGTCTTTCAAGGCTGCAGAATGGCGTGCTTTTTTGACGCGCATGATCGTGTCGGCTTTGCGTAGACAGAAGTCGAGTTGGAGTTTGTGGTTTTCCTGGTTAGTCCTGGATTAAAAAGCGTGTTGTGGCGCTAAAACATAACTCGTTAAATTCGCAGTCAGTGATGAACCGATAGTTACTATACTTAGGACGTGGCTTTTCCTAAAATACGATTTTTTTACCTTGCTAGCAGCCTCTGCTTGCAACCTATTATCCCGTGAAAAGACCATCAAGATTTCGACAACGCAGACCACATTGGGGACTGCTTTGTATATTTCATCAGAAAAAGTACCAAACTTTTCCCATAATGTCCGTTGCATTTGTACAGAGAGGAAGGCCACCTCCAAATCCTGCTCAGATCCAAAAGGTAAGATATATAAATAGATAAAGAAGTAAATAAACACTTTACCCAATGGCTAACTTCCAAAGTCAGCCTCTACTTTAGATTCACAGTATCATCATTTTCTTTTGATCCTGAGAATTGACGTTATTCTGTCCTCTCATCTGTCATTGGGATGTAAAACGAGATTTAAGTGAGACATTGGTTTGGTGTCATTCAATCATGAAGTGGCTATGCAATTGAAATGTCCGGCTGATGGCTCCATGCCGACAAGTCTGGTTAGTCCTATGAATATCCTAATGAAATATCTACCTACATAGCTAATAAGTCGATCCCATCTTCAAGAAAAATTTTGGAGCAATGATTAACGAAAGTAACCAGATAGTATTGTTGTTAGGATGGATAATGTTAATGTCTAATAGGTTATGACATGGACAATAGTGACAGCTGACTTCAAAGTTATCAAAGACACAGTAGGTACTAAATGAGTGAATTAGATACCTTCCCTATTTAGATGCAAAATACGAAGGAGTGTAACTGCCTACCATCCAGCTACAGTTTGGGTGGGAGGAGGAGGGGCTGTTGCCCGAAAGTTAGGTCGATAGCTACCTACTTTACTGAAAGTAGCCCTTTGCTCCAAAATTTGACGAAAAATATTATGGTGTCATGAACAGTAATCCAATGCAATTAGCAGCACTGTAAAGTGTCTCACCAGCCATTTTTTAAATTTGACCTTTAGGATTCAATGAACTGGCCCAATTATAAAATTATTTAGACCAATGTCTATCTCCTAATCGTAGAACTAGGTAGTTTTAAAAAAGCTGGATGAAACTCATTTGAATGCTAATAAGTCTACACAAAAACTTCCCCTACAGCTATTACACTCTGAAGAAGTGATCAACATAGTTTGTGAAACATGAAGTTTCAGTGGATTTCTTACTATTCAAACCCAGTTTATAACTGTTTTATTTTAGTTGGCCAAAACTGGTCACGCCATGACGGCTGAACAACTAGCAGCGGCGACGTGATTGCAAACTAAAATCTGTTAGATGGAGTCACATAATAATATCGAACGCACATGCGTCAACAGAAAAAATAAGCCAAAGTCGGCTTAGGCTTTTTGGGGCTCACAAGCTTTCGGTTCAGAGGTTCTCCTAGCAGGGTAAACCTCTGGGCCGCAGGGCAGTCACCTTGTCTGCCCCGGCAGTAGCTACGCCGCTGCATCTTACCCTTTCCCCAGGACACGTCCTTAACAGAAACTTGTTTCGGTAGATGCTGGATGAAAACAGCCATCTCATCCAGACTATTCAGGAATACCAGAGCAAAGGGAAGGCCCAGGAGTGTATGCAGTAAGTGATCCCATGAACATTATTTCTTGTCCGAATCAGTTGTTCATTGCATTGACATAGACTGTCAAAAAGAGTAGTCGGTACATGGTAGTACATGCATGGGTAAATGAGTTGGTACTATTCATACTTCTGATTGTGTTTTAATTTTTACAGATACCAGCAAATATTGCACCGGAACTTGGTGTATCTTGCATCCATAGCAGATGCAAACCAAAACATCCCGGCTCTTTTGCCCGTAAGTTGCTGTGTTGATTTTTGTACCTTAGAGTTACTTGAACTATTACACTTATTGATCTCCATTTACTTGCAGTAGATGGTTGATGAATACATTTTAACCTTATTGCCTTTCGATTCAGCCGCCAGGTGGCCCTCAGCAAGGTATGCACGGTCCCTCAGGGCCAGGTGGCGGTCCCGGTGGCCCACCGCCAGGCGGAGAAATGCCGCCATCCGGTCAAAACCAAATGGGCAACTTTGGCCAACAGCAGCAACAACAGCAAGGCGGATACCGCGGCCAGATGATGGGTCCAGGTCAGCAAAACGTGCCCCAGCAGCGACCTGGCCCTGGTCCTCAGCAGTACCGTCAGAGCTATCCCCAACAAGGACCCCAGCAACAACAGCAGCAAGGTTACCCAGGCCAGTATCCCAGCCAAGGTGCCTCGCAAAACTATGCCCAGCCCCTTCAACAGGCGCCGGTGCCGCCACAACAAGGCGGATATCCTGTACCCAATCAGGCATCGGGCGGATATCCGCCGTCCAATCAGCCGCAAGGCTACGGTGGTCCACAACCTTCGCAGCCCAACTATGGACCGCCGCCGTCAGCCGCCAGCCCTCAAGTAGGGGGCGGAGCTTATGGTGGTCCTAGCGCAGGCAGCCAGCAGGCGGGCTACGGAAGCGGTCCTAGCCAGCCGGGATACGGGCCTCCGCCTCCTAACGGACAGTCACCTGCACAACAATCCGGATATCCTCCACCGAACCCAGCCGGGCCTCAACAGTCCAACTACGGCCCTGGCGGCCAGACAGGATATGGAGCAGCTGGAACTCAGGCGAACTATGGGGGAGTGTCACAATCTGCCGCCCAGGCGGGACAGGTAGGAAGCTTTGGCAATGCTGGAAGTGGTCCTGGCGGCGCAAATTATCCTCCGCAAGGATACGGCGGCGGAACGACGGCTCAGCAAGGTCCGTATGCTCCACCCACGACTCAGCCGCAGCCGCCGTCGCAGCAAGGTGTCTACAACAATCAGCCAAGTCCAGGCCCCGTACCGGGAGGTTATGGCCCTCCATCCACCTCGTCTCCCCCCTTTGCCGGGCCTCCGCCGCCAAACCCTGCATACGCTCAACCTCCAAACACAATGGCACCGTCAGCCTCGACGCAAACGTACCCAGCTAGTAGCGTACCGCCGCAGCAGAACTATCCTCCGTCAACGCAACCAGGCAGCGGATATCCTGCGCCACAACAGCAACCGCCATCATCTAGCAACTTCCAGCCTCCGCAAAGCCAACCAGGACCTCCTAATTCACAGTCACAGATTCCTAGTGGCTATCCCTCTCAGCCCCACCCACCTTCGGCTCAAACATTCCCATCCCCCGGTCCGCAAGGCCAACCTCAGAACTACCCCACTCATCCTCCGCCGGGTGGCCAGCACGGATATCCGTCCCACGGGCAGCAAGTTTACCCACAGTCGTACCCACCGCCACCCTCTCAAGGAGGCTATGCTCAATACCCAAGACCACCGGTGTCTCAGATGCCACCCCCTGGACCGCAAGGGCCACCCCCGCAAGGACAGTACGGTGGCTACGATCAGAGCAGGTTTCCCGGATATCAGCCGCCGTCACAATAGCGATCTCTAGACTAGGCTTTGGTCTCTGCGAAAACTAAATTGTGCTTCTTTGCGAGTTAAGATATTATTACATTCCATTGGTCGGATAGCACCTGTTTTGAAGAGAAGTACTGCCGAATGACTGATTCAGAATGCTGCCGAATGAACGTGGGATCACCACAATGCCTAATCTTTATACTTGAGCCGAGCGATTTAGAGAAATGGAACAGAGAAGCTGGAATGGAATTATACATCTTTTGGGAATTAGAATAGAAGAGCAATTATAGTAAGGTATACCACAGACTGGCTTCTGTCAGTGCTTGGACCTACCAAAAAAGGATAGTTTTAAATTGTTTTGTCCATTTTTTGGCATGTCTAGAATTTTTTAGTGTCATATTTCTTGCAGCTTTAAGCATGCAATTATGTAACAGCTTCAAGCATTTGTATTATTTTACAGTACCTACCTACTAATGTTAAAGACGAATGTACTCTTTTTATAATGTATTAGTTAACTTACAACGACCACAGCTACTACTCAGATGTGAGTAATTCACTAATGTTAAGAAGATAAGATGAAAGGGGTTTTATATTTAATAATATAAAAATAAAATCATCTTTCATTAATGATTAGCCAGATAAGAATGAAATCTAAGATTACAAATAGGGAACTATTTTCGGCAGGAGTGTACCTAATTATTTTCATTGAACACAAATTTATTCCCCACAACTGATTATTTTTTTACATGTAATATGCTCACAATTTGGGTTAATTTTTAACGGTTGTATAAAACTTAATGTTAATTCTTGGTGGTGTAGGCAGATCTGCCTATTTAGTGAGTAAACTAGATTTTACTATGCTAAGCTCTGTCTTTCGATGATTTATGATGGGCCTGTAAATATCGCCAGTAACAACCCCTCACATGCCAACTAACGGAAAAGCATTTTCAAAGTGGTGCTTAGCACATTGTTCTTGCAATCTTCAAAACTTATAAAACATTGGTGTCATTGATTGTATATTTGATGCGGCCTAATTCACGCCCTGATCAGTTGTACTTTCAAAAACACACGATTCTTATTTTTGAGTATAGTTTGATAAGTAGAATACTCTATTTGAATTTTGGTTACTTTCTGTGAATTATGTGAAATGATAGTGATAGATAGGTAGATAGTAATCTTGTAAAAATTAAAATATTGATGTTGTGATCGAGATGTCTGTTTTTGTGATGGTATCTACCTATGAAGATGTACATTATAAACTTAGTAACTAATATGTATGCTATTTGATTCTTGAACTAGCCAAATTGATAGTTAAGCCTCGGGTACCTAAAATCAGTTATCCAACTTGGTTGAAATGTTGCGAGTGTTTTTTCGCAGCAGCTGCGAGTGGAAATTATCATTTCATTTATATAGAAATTCAAATACCTTAGCTCCATTTAAAAGTAGTACTTTGCTCTGGAGATCTTACCGAAGATGAGATTCTTAGAAGCTAAGCTATTTAAATGGTGCTATAAAAATAAAATGTATTCGAGTTGATACTTGTCTTCGATGGATGTGGTTTTCGTCACACTAAATGAAACTTCGAGGGCCGATATTTTAGTAAAAAAATTGTGCGTGTATATTTCTAATGATGTATTATCATTTCTGTGCAAAGTGCAGGTCCATTAAAGTGTAGCCATGCAAATTTAAATCAAGTTTTCCTTTACTGTTATTTACGTAGGAGTTTGCAATATGCCTATTGATTATGTACCTAATTAGTAATTATTTGATGCAGAGTGCCAAAAGGCTGGAATACTTTGTTCTGGATTGAGTAGCAAGGTGCAACTTACCAAAGGAGAAAAATAAGAGTTGTTGACATATCAGTGTTTACAAATTACAATACTAATCCTATCAATGAGAAGATAGAAGTTCATATATTTATGCTAAAATTATACAAGCATATAGTATTACTAGATCAGGCAAACCTTAGTGCTGATTGAATGAGTTTCCTGCAGCTTATATTTTTCAACTTGAAACAATAATACTGTAATGCACATGTTTATTGGTATAATGTTGTCAGCAATACAATACAAGTCCCAAGTACTTACTGATTTTGGTATTATCATAGCATTTATCAGGAAGCCATGCTTACATAACCAAATCTATTGTCATCTTTCAAGAAGATTTAAGTCCATGATTTAAGAAAGTCCATGATTTAAGTACCCAGTCAAAATTGTCTGAAGACATCTATTAAAAGTTTGGTTGAAAAGTTGCTATTGTATAAAGTATCAAGTTTTGAATATAACCGCGAAGTGAAGCCGGGAAACCTCAAAAGGGCCACGCTTAGCCAAGGGATCCAAGCAAAATTTGAATAGCATTGATCATGGGTGCCAGGGATTGTCTGCTTGGGCAATAACATATAAGGAAAAGGTGCCTTTCTGCTCCTACACAAATAGCGAGAATATTAGCAATCCTAGTGAGCGGAAATACCTCGGAGTGGTCAGAGAGCAAGCCAATTCACCTTATTTTCAATCCTAGAAGCCATTTACTTGTAGGTGCGGTAATAGTAAAGGCACAAAGCCAACAGAAGGGAGAACACATTTTTGAGAAAGTAAACCTGATAAACGCACTCTTTTCTATGCATGAAGCCAAAAAATGTTGATTTTTAAAATTGCATTTATAAGTATGACAAAATTTGATTCAATAGTTCAATAATCCAATAATCAAATCATTTCTGCCTAGAGCTTCACAGCTGACACCCCTGGCGCTGTTAGAGATTTACCGTGACAATGTCAACCTCATTTGGTACCTTATTGCTTAACGTACATCCATTAATTAAAACTTGTATCTTCCACTACTTTGGCTATCTGTGGGTCAATCCTATTTTTTTCTCTATGCCGATTGTGGATGGATAGTTGTCTATTGAAAGCCTGCCTGTTCGACTGGTGACAACAATACAGATTATCGATCGACAGCAAGGAAAAATCTTCGAATTGCAGTGCAGGTTTAGCAGAACTATAAAAATGCTTCATCTTCAGATCAGGGTCCCTTTCAGTACTCATGTTGCACCGGTTGGTGTGTCCTAGAGCTCGTCTCGTTTGCTTGGGTCTTGTGCTTTGGGAATCGCTCTGTGGCAGTTGCAGGAAAAGTCTGGTTGTGGAACATGGTCCATGGTATCCCTCACTTCAACTTTACTGATCAGCCGCTCGCTGAACTCCTGAGAAAATATGTTCGCACCTTTACGGGTCCAACTTCGAAGGCAGCACTTGAAACTTATTTCTAATGAGTAATGCCATTTAATTAACTTTTGGTAAGTTCAGTGTAATAATTTTTTTTTTTTCTATTCCCAAAAGTGGTATGCAAGTACAAAATTGCAAGGCTATGGTTGCAGGCTAACAGCGGGTCGGTTTGCTCACTTACCGTCAGTACCTACTTCCTAGATACTTATTCAAATAGCAGTGATAGTGGGCCTTACCTGAAAAAGTACTGCATGGTAGCATAATATATCGTGTGGCATTAAATTTTCCTGGGCAAACTTCTGCCCTTCTTTCGAGATTATCCTGGCCTCGGCATCATTTGCCTTGGCCCAATTAATCTGTTCAACCAGATTGCTAAGGTCACTTTGAATAGGGACAAAATGCTTCCCTTTTTCCAGCTCTCCGTAGAAATACTCGTAATAGTGCGAGTCTTGTTTGAATACTAGTGAATCCCCGACAAGCAAGTACGGAAATCTATATGCAGCCACTGTGCCGTCAATATTTATCTGATACTTGTACTGAAAGAGAAAGAGAAGTTTTTGCAAGAGGTATGTAATCGTAACTTGATCAAACAATGTTCTCCTGTTTTCCTTACGTACATCAAAGAAGCTAAAGAACGAAATATGCTTTTCTTTCGGCCCGTAGACGCTCTCTTCATCTCGGAAGAAAAAGAAGTTTGTCAGTGAAGCGTTGATCAAGTCAGGGTTCCTTCGAGCAATGTCAATTAGGTCTAGTCTCTCCCTCCTTGAGTCTCTTCCTCTCCAGAAAGCTTTCTCAGTTTTCTTATCCCACGTTTTCTCGATATTTCCTTGCACTGATAGCATATCTAAAGTCACCCTTCAAAAAAACAGAAAAAATCTTGTGGTAGTGCAAAAATTTGTCAAAAATTCTTGCCATAAATAAATGTTGACTTTAGTTCATTTCAGTATTTGCTAAAAAGTGAGCATCCTCGTACTAAATTAAACTTAGGGTAAGAAATTAAAATATACCTTCCCATGCATTGTAATGTTGCCTCTGTGATATCGTACGTAGGTATGACTATATCTATAGAATCATGAGATCCACACCACGAAAACATTGGAATGTTTTTCTTTTCGGAAGATTTAACAAGTGGCCAATCGCCCAAGTTAAAAAACATCTCCATGTCAGGCAGCTGAGCTTTACGAGTCAGTGACAGTAGTATCGCATCAACAAACATGTTGAATCCAATGTACTTCCCAAAGCATTCCCTGTAAATCTAGAAAGATAATATATACTGTTAATATGTACTGTACTGTATAAACTGTATACAGGGTAGGCCTGTAATAAAAATGTAAGTTCTATGAATACAGAACATTCAGGTGCAAGTGGCTTTTGTGGACGTACCTGATTGTTTTGTATGACGTAATTGCAGATGCTCATGCTACCAGAATTTTTCATCAGTGTTTCTTCCGCATCAATATGAATTTGTGTGAAGTTCACGGTTGGGAAAGGTTTCAAATCCAAGTCGATTTGTGCATAGGATCTCTTACACTTAAATTTATTCATCCAATCTGGCAGTGATTTTTTTGGACAATAGCACTCTTCCGAGTATACTGGGCCTGAAGAAAATACTACCTTATGTTTTTCACTTGAAGATAACTATAAATAGTGTTTTATTTTCATTAATTGGACACCTTACCACCAAATTTATATGGGGACTCAGAAACATGTCCCCCTTGATATTTTACTTCGATCATCAAATCATGGCACGTTTGAAAAAGTTTGTATCTACAAATGAAACTTCCATCCTTTCGATCCAGAGTATTTATTGCTATACGGCAAGCTCTGTTTTGGTCTGTAAATCCTCGTACCTGAATGTCAAATACGTTGCCAGGCGATTCATTCAATCTGTTGAAAATAAAAGGTAGTACTTTTTCTAATATTCGGCACGTGATTATTCGAACTTTGAAGCACAGGCTCCAAGGAGCAATATGCACTTGTTAGTATGTCAACAACCCATCCATAACAGCAAAGCAGTTTAACCATGGATGAACCAATACACTGGTCGATTGTGCGAATCACATCACTACAAGTGCTCGAATGCTGCACAAATACTTACGTGCTATTTTCTTCATCCACACTCTGAATGAAGAAGTACCGGGCAGGCATAACAATATCAACAGGTGATAGGCCAGGACCCCAGATCAAGGATTTATGTGGATCTACATTAAACGCTACACTGCCAACGACAAAATAAATAAAGCTGCAAAGCGTTAGACGTTTAAGACAACATTCAACCATTATTAAACCATTAAACTTGTTCAGTGATTATTTAAAATATTTCGGTTTTCTAAGCATTGTGGAGGTTATGTTCAGTAATGACAGATTAAAGTCCTGACATGGAGAATGGCGGAAGAATTTGAATCTTTAAGTTTAAGCCGAGCATTCTGAACAAATTCTGAAGGTCCCAGGTCGATCCTGGTGACCAGCTGTCCTGATAGTGATTTTCCGTGATTGTGATTTCCCATAATCATTCTACGCAAATTCTGAGATAGTGCCTCTTCCAAAACATAACGGCCCGTGCTCCAACCATCTTCTTACAAGGGTTAGGAATTCCACTGTTCGAATTGTACCGTTCTTCGAATGTGTCGTTACGCGGTGAGTCCTCTTGGTTTTCAACAGGAGTACACTACTTGCCAACAACGGGTTTCCTCTCTTCCCTGCTTGGTTCATCATCGCCCTCATCAGCACCCTATTATTCACCAACGCCATATGACCAATGCCACAGGGCTAAGAGTCGAGTATCTACGCAAATACCTTAATATATAACCTAGCAGGTTATATACTAAGGTATTTGACGTACGTAAACACCTAATAATCAACAAATATGAAGAATATTAACACTGTTTAGACTCATGGTCTACTTCTTAATCTTAGCTCTAGTATTGATTCAGTCGTAGCATCAATCTTAGCAGTTTTACCCAGTTTAGGAAACAGTTTTTTGTTTTACTATCAACATCACTTCAAAAATGTCTGCTTGCTCGAGGAACCAAAACCGGACCTCAGATTTTCATGACCGTTGCTGCTAAATCATCTGAGCTCAACAGACCATTTATAACATTTCTGAAGTGAAATTATTCACTCGGGGTTTAATTCAGCAAGCAGGCAGACATTTTTTTAAGTGATATTAATATTGTTCACTTTAAAACTAAGCACGAATTGCCTTCAAGCTTTAATCCTCATAATAAACAAACATTTTTGGGTAACTGAAGAAAAATTTTATTTTCAGCATTTTGAAAAAACGGTTTATTTTTGGCCTGCAGAGCGCGAACAAACACACAGAAAAACGAGAAAAAAAACACACAACATACAACACAACATACTTTTTTTAATGTAAAGTTAACTTAAAGCCTTCGTTCATCCAATAATATACATTACAAAAAGCCAATCATACAAAGATCACTTGTCTCTAACCTGCTATTTTCAGTGAGTTAACACTGTGAGCTTAGAATGAATTTCTATACATGTTACATGTATGACTGTAACTTCCTAAACTTCTATTTCAATATCTCAATAACATTTTTGATTCTACATTTGAATTTATTCATGCCTTTTTCTTCTTGTAATTCTACCCAAACTTTTCTTTTCCTCTATAAAATAAACTATTTTGACAATAACCATCTACAACTGAGTTTTTATCTGCACTTGTATTATGTATATGGCTTTTATTTACTTACTTTTTACTGGATACTGGGGAAGTATTCCGCGTGTCATAAAAATAAAATAACAAAAGTCTGGTTCAAAAATTACTTTCACATATTTTTCCAATTTTGTTATATTCAATATTTGACTGGTAGCTCAGTTTTCTTTCAATGTTATTCTTGGTGCTTTACTTTGTACTTTTTGTTATTTCTGCTTGAGTTTAATTATTTCTCAAAAAATCCGTGCGTAGATGTGCGCACATGCTGGTTAATTAACATATTGCTCAAGATTTTAACCTGACATAATACTTCAACTAACTATAAGTAGATACCACACATTCTATAAAGAAACCAAATTTTGTAGTGACCTATCTATTGATCATAAACCAGTAATTACAGTGATCTACTTGGTTCAATCAGATAGGACTGCATCCTTGGCCAATGGTAGAGTTAAATACCCCTGAGTAAATGTCTTGGTATTTTTCATCTTAAAATTCTGCATAAATTTTATATTT
>QKMV01000914.1:0-18599 GCA_003287335.1 Lednia tumana
CTCATTATCACCCTATCATTCACCGACGCCAATAGACCAGTGCCACAGGGCCAGTTGTCAATACAGGGCGTCGTTAATCACCACAAAAAAAAACACAAGGGAAAAATTAGCTTCTTCAAATAAATATAAGCCGTGCATTTGGCTTTAAATTTGTTATCCTTGTCAGTGAATTTGTTATTTTAAAACCAAAATTGCTCAGTGTGTAGTCCCATGACCTACTGTCATGACCTACCTTGTGACATACTGTCGTATTTATTAAGTTGAATGCAAAATGATCTCTACCACCATCCATGACATTTTGGAAAATATATTGTTCATATCGCTTTTACTTTCGAGAGAATTTAACTTAACTTCCTTTTGCTTCACAATTCAATTGTGTACTGCGACCAAATTGTCGTGACTTTGTTAGAAATCGAATATTCCAGCAATTATTCGTAAAAAAGTATCGGTTAAGAGAAGTACACAGTACACAGAAATGTATAAAGCACTGCAATGCGCTGCATGCAGACTTGTCAATTTACGTCAATCACCGATTACCGATAATGACCGCTAATGGGTGCCGTGCGTTCAGCTATCGAGTGAAAGTACGCCTGAGAATTATACGATGCTCAACTGAGACGGGGATGCGCCATGCTACGTTGTGACCTTTATCGGAGATGTCGAGCTCGCATAGGAGAACCTGTCTAGGAACGTCCAGCACCTGTCTTGGTCGCAATTCAATGCTAGCGATGTTACATGAACGGCGGAATTAAACTGGCACAAATGAATTATAATGCTCAACACGTTGCTAGATACAAACTTGTAGCTAGGGATACTTGTAGCTACGTAGACTGGTGCTTGTTTTTTTTTGTACCTGTGTTTTCTTTGAGATTATGTGCAGCTTGCATGTTACATTTTTATGTTTTGAATCAGGATAAATATAAGAATACTATTAGGTATTTTATGCAGTTTATTAAAAAAAAAAAAAACTACGCAGGGCTGGTTGGTGGTATTTTAAATAAATTTGAAGCATTTATTATCTTTATTCATTTCACATTATGATAGTATTGTTATCAAATTGTTATAGCTTTACGCGAAATACAATTCATTCTAAACGAACACGTACATATGTTTGCACTGTAAAATTCTTTAGACTCTCTTAATCTTAGCACTAGTTTTCAAAAAAACTAATTTTAAAGTGAGTTCGAATGCTTAGGTTTGCATTAGAAAATAAATAAGAATATAACCAAAGTAATAATTGAACGCGATCCCAATGCCGATAATATTATTTTTGGACGTATGCTCATAACAGATCTCATTTCTCGTAACTATCTGTTGGTCATCTTGAACTTGAGGTCCCCGTCAGGTGCGTACATGAACGTTATCTTGTACTCCAGTGGTTTGTGGAAGAATTCGAGTCTGTACGACCGAACAAGCTGAAATCAAAAAGATTGGTTACTAATTAGAATGGCAATTGTATGGCACGTCATAGTGCTGCTTTAGTGCTAGAACTTTTGCTGTGCTTTAGCTCTACTAAGTTCCAAGTAAGAAATAAGTTTACTCAGTTTTGGGAAACTTTATCCAACTAAATTAATGCATGGCATTTTTAAACGTAATAAAAGCATTTGACCATTAACCACGAAAAAGGGTTTGAGATAGTGTGAAAAGAAGAGGTGTTGGATTGGGGATGGTAAGTAGAATCAAAAGGATATTTAATAGTTGTCTTAATAGAGTAAACACAATATAAAACGAAACAGCGTGGGTTTTTGTGGAACCCTGGAGTGAGACAGGGTAGTGTACTCTCGCCATTATTATTTAAGACGGTGGTGGACGAGATTTTCAGAATAGTATTGATTGGAATCGAGGAGACACTAACATGCATTTACGCGGATGAAATTTTCATGTGGGGATCGAAGAATAAAGTAGAAAGGAAAGTGGACTTTTGGAATGAAGAAATAGAAGACAATGGGATGAAGACTAGCAGAGAGAAAAATGAAGCAATGGATGCATATAAGTTAAAAGATAAAAATGAGAACAAGATGAAGATAAGAGGGTAATCTTTTGAAGAGAAAGAGTCATTCAAATATTTAGGAAGTGTGGTTACTAGTAATTGCAAGATTGACATTGAGATATAGCGAAGGGGGGAAATGGCTGAAAGTTTGTTTAAAAAAGTAAGGCAATTAATTTGGGACGACAGTTTTTCAAGAAGATATAAACTTCTGATGTTTTTTTTTAATTTTTTACTTATACTAACCTACGGGGTTGTCACATGGACATTAAATAGGAAGTCAGAGTAATCCAAACGCAGCACAGATAAAGTTTGTAAGAAGCATGGTAGGTGTTATTAAACTAGATAGTACGAGAAGTAGTGTGCTGAAAAAAAAATGAAGTGGAAAGCCTGGTGTTTCAGAAAGGGAAGGAGCGTTTGAGATAATATGGAACATTGAAGAGAATGGAAGATGGAAGGACTCCAAAGAAGACATTTCCAATTGAATATGAAAAGAGAATAGTGGGAAGACCAAGAGAACGAATTTTTTAACGCAAATACACAGAGATGTGGAACGGATAGGTGAAGATTGGAAATAAGTGAATGAGTTGAATTCATAGTAGAATGATGAAAATAAATATAACGAGTTGGCAGGCCAAACAGAGATAAAAATGAAAGGGAAGAAGAAGAGTTCGAAGAAAAGGAAAAACAGTAAATGATCTTGGGGAAGGTGTGGTGAGCCTTTCACGAAGATTAGCCTAGATTATTTCCCAAAGCAGCCAATCACTATGAGATGTAAATGTTAATACAAAGTATTTTTATTTTGGGAAACTTGAAATGATGTCTACAGAAACTCAAAGAAATCTTTGTCGATGTTATAACGGTAGCGCAGTCAGAACAAGTTTGCTTTGCACTCGCCTGGTCCAGATTTGACCCTTGTGACCAACTATCTTGAATACGGATTTCTGTAATATCTAGAGGATTCCAGATCTAGACAAATAAGCGCTTCGGCGACTCAGCAGTTTGTTCCTCTAAAACACTTACCAGCGGACACTACCATATTTTTACCAGATACTTTTTCCATTCCCAATCTCGACTGGCTTATTATAATGGTTCATCTTCCGACTGATAACTCTCAAGTGAATTGAAATGCTCTGAAAGCGATTAGATTTATCATAAAAAGCTTCGTCTAACCCTTGACTCAAGAGAAAAATATCTTGGTGAAACAATTCCTAGCTGTAAAATCAGCTTTCCAGTTCAGTGCGGTCATCGCAAATAGTAAATCAAGGCCACTCCCGACATACCTTGGCAAGAAGTATCTGGATTTCCAGGTCGGCGAATCGCCTTCCCAGGCACATCCTGGCTCCGTGCCCGTACGGCAGCGACGCAAAGGGGTGAAGCTTCGCATCAGACGGGGCATTTTTCATCCATCTTTCCGGAAAGAACTTGTGGGCATCGGTCACATATTCTTCCATGTTACCCGTTACTATTGTGGGGAACACGAGCTGAATCTGTCAAAGAAAATAAAGTTTTTAATCTGTCTAACAATTTCGTCGGACCACAATAAACGGATGGCTTATTATACTTTAGAGCCGGTTGTATCAAAATTAGATAGATTAGCTATTAATTAAGATACTGTTGGTATAGCTATATTGCTTAGCTTAACTATTTTTGAATATAAGTTGGCACAGCCGGCCGTCACTACAATTATTCTACAGATTTCAATGCCAGACCAGTTCTGTAGCTAAAAATTGTTCTCACATGGTATTAAATTAAAACGTCAGTGGTGGTTTATATGTTTGTATCAAGATATGAGTAAAAATGAATGTTTTAATCTTACCCCTTTGGGAATCCTATAACCACAAATAACGGTATCCTGCTGAAGAGTTCTTCCGTTTCCGATTACTGTCGAGTATACCCTGGAAAAACAAATACATCATTTTAGTCAGAAATGTGAAAATTGCCCAGCTTTTAATGATTTTGCTCTTAGTCTTCAACAATTTATTTTTATTATATACACGACACCAAAAATGAAAAGAAACAAAAAAATGTGAGGCACTTGGCACTGTTCATTTGGCGCTGCAGTTGCCATTATCCTCGGATGGAATAATAATCCTAGATCCTAAATTCAAAATATCGGCTTCGAAAACAAAATACTGACCGGAAAACTTCTTTGACGAAAGCTCGTAGATAATGGCATTCGTTCAGATGCGCTGCCGTGATGGGGGTATCTGCATCAGGAAGGACTTTCAGCAACTCCTGATGCATCTTTTCCTGTTCTTCTGGTCGCGTTGCAAGCTGGTACAGTATAGAACACACTGCCATTGATATCTGGAACAAAGAAGTGCGACTTTACAGTTTTCATGTATTGACATTTCCTCACGAGTTCCGAAACTGCTAACAGGAGTCAGGAAACGGATGGGAGGGGGGGGGGACACGTGTAAGGAGACGGAAGTTCTCTGTGGTTGAACAAACGTAGAAGCATTTGAAGAAAACTGCCTATAAGTAAAATAAATAAATAAAAAATAAAAAGAAAGCCAAAAGCGGCAAAAGAAAAACACAACCATCAAGGCTGACAGAGGCGCGCATCGAGACAAACTATGGTGACTTGTGGTAGTCAGCACCATCGACCGGACGGCTTGGCATCTTGGACACACCGGTTCTTGAGAGATCACCGAAGTTAAGCAGCATTGCGCTACGCCTGGGTCATAGGTTAGAAGGGAGTACTATTCATGCTTAAACCTAGTTCCTGGTGTTCGGAAGACGGGTTAAAGGGTTTGATTGAAGCTGGTACAACAGCTTCACTCGCCATCCCATCAACCTTTTGACAGTACGGGTTCCTGAATAGTGCAGCAATCCTGCTGTTCGAGCTGTACCGTCAAGGTAAGTTAATTAGTGGTTCCTTTGGTTCTTTCGACAAGGGAGGGTATTCGTAACGGCACCGGGTCTCTTCTCTTCCTGTTAGGTTCATCATCACCCTCAACATCATCCTACCATTCAACGACGCCTGAACACCACTCCAGACGATAATTTGCCAATGCGGTGCGTCGTTAAGTCCCACGAAATCTAATCGAACTGAGCCGTTCCATAATGACGACCAGCCCACCTAACTCCTTAGTAACGGAAAGCCAACTGAATCTGTTTTGTCATCTCTCATCTTTAACCTTGCCAGACTAAACAAGATTGTAATTATTTTCGCAATTTAACTTAATTTATATGTCTTTTTCAAACTAAGAGTACACTTAACTATATATCGTATATGTTATTTGACACATCAACCAGTCTAGGAAAGATCAAGGTGGTTTCTTTTCCTTGATTGTATGTTTGCTTTCAGATGGTAATAACTGATATCTGCGTCATGAACTTTACACTGACCGTGTCGATGCCGACTAAAATCAGATCCAATGCGAGAATGTATGCAGTCTTTGGATTTGGCTCGGATGCTAGGATTCGCTCCACCAGCGAAAGGTCATACTCGTGGACGACTTCTTTGGTCTTCAGACGTTCCATTGCTTGGTCGATGTACTTCATACAAACACTGTAAATCAATGTCAGTTTAAAATGCAATCAATTCTGATGTAAATATATAACACGATACAACTAAGATTCTGGTGTAGAAAATAGTCCTATAGCCACATCACTTTAGGTCATCTAGCAATTCGGCAACTGATGTAACAAATTGTGAAACAGATTACATTTTAAAGACATTAAGAAAAAGATTGTAGCTTTGTCTTGAAATCTTGTAATATTGCTGTGTAATGTAATAGTTTGTCCCATCTTTTACGTTTCAAATAATACGTAATAGTTTAGGTATATTATAAACTAGCATATTGTGCTGAAATAAATGTGCATAAAAAGTAACCGTAGAATATATTTAAATTCGCACTGACTGGTTGTTTGATATGATGTTCAAATTGGTTTGAAAAATAAAAAAATCCAATTCGCTCCCTATACATCATTTAGTAGGTATACCTACCTACGTACCATACATCAATTGATAGCTGATACACCGTAAATTTCATAATTAATAAGGTATACCTACTAATAAGGTAGCATTGCGTTTTTGCACCGCCTTTTCATGCCGCTTTGAAATTGTGTGCAATATACATGAAACATTTAGAATAAATATGAAGAGTTTAAAATATCTCATATTCCCCAACATTGATCACATGGGAAAGTATTTGCAACTCTCTATGCGATAGCACTTCACATTAAAATAAATTTAATTTTAACCCTTTTTGATACTCACTGTACGAAATAATCCATATTTTTCACATATTTTGTCCACAGGGGAGTCGGAATATATCTCCAAAACGGTGCTTTTAGCTCCAAAATAGCGACGTTACGCAACGCATATTTCGCGGCATCAATGATCTTTTGGGGCTCGGAGTCTGAAGTGAGATTTGGGTCCAAACATCCTAGCCTTACGTCGAGGGCTACTCGGCCAATACCTAGAACAGAAAATTGGAACATAACTAATGTCGATCTATGAACTGACGATATTCGCACATGTCATTCATTTGGTTAGCATATTACAGCGCCTATCGAACATGCCATGCTTTATTACACATTTTAAACTGGCAGTCAGGCAAAAAACCGCAAACACAGCTCTGCATTGAAGCGCGTTTGCAAGACAATCCGCCAATCTCAATACAATACTAGGTAAGAACAACAGTTCATCAACGTATAAACCCATTATATACTCATCGCGTTATGCCGTTTTGACAAGCATCTGATACAATTGTCTCGTAAAATGTGATGGACAAGCAAAAAAATAAAAAAAATTAATGCATTACGTTTAATAGAGGAACTAACTTTATAGCATTAACCGTGCATCATCATCATATTACCTTTGTTGATTGCTTATTGGAATGTAACCTATTGATATCGGTGAATGCTATGAGAAGATGATAATGAAGTTGATAATGAACGTAACAACATGGAAGACTTCCAGTACCGGTACGTAGCCTGTAAAGCACCAAGGGCTCTACTGCTTAATGTCATTTCCGAAGGACAGTGCAAATCGAACAGCAGAAATCCTCCTCTAATCCATTATGTCGAGAGGTTGATATTAACTGGAGTGAAGCTGCTGTACTATCTGCTGGTCCTTGAATCTCTCTCCCGAAAAGAACCAGATCTTGGTATGAATGGCCACCCATATAGCCTACGATCCAGCGCAATTATTCTTCCTTCTGTGATCTCGTGAGAAGCTGTGTATCCAATATGCCAAACCGTTTGGTAAATAAAATACCCTTTATAACCTTTATGTACTAGCCTGTACTCATTAAAATAATCGTGCTCCAGAGTTCCCCCTTCAACCTCCCTTTACCAAACAAAATCTTGGCCCATAGTGCGATCCGTAGAACCAGTACGACAATCACCGTTATCTGTTTTTAGTCATATCATTTTCTGTTATTCAAAATGAGCCTCATTATTCAGCAATTAAATAATCGTAATTATGCATACACTCGAAGTAAA
Source organism: Lednia tumana (assembly GCA_003287335.1). NCBI lineage: Eukaryota > Metazoa > Arthropoda > Insecta > Plecoptera > Nemouridae > Lednia > Lednia tumana. Next base: position 7,445 of record QKMV01000914.1, read on the forward strand.
ACGCCTGCACGTATGCAGCCATTGCTACATCTGTAAAACGCCGAAGGCATACACCTATATTCGTCCTACTCACATTCCAAAGACCACTTGTGTATCTCGTTGTCAAAGTCAGCTGGCATCTCGTCATTCTCATCCTTCATCTCGGTCATCCTGGAACCAACACGAGTGTTTTCTTCCTGGTCAGTAAATTTTAAAATTGGCCTTAAGTACCAAACCATGTTAGTAGGTCCACGTTAAAGTTGGAATATTGTGCAAATGTACATTCTATACTTAAATATGGCATCTTGCTTTGGGGAAAGGCACCAGGGGTCCAAAAAATATTGAGCAAACAAAACAGGCAGTTAGCATGTTTGGCACTGTAAAGAATAGAGGCTCTTGCAGGTGTGCTTTTAAAGAATTTTATATTTTAACGCTCCCTTCACTTTTTAGACTAGAGGCGATTATGTTTGTAGGGGATAGCATGGAAATGTTTAAAACGATTAAAGAGTGTCACAGGAAGAATACATAAATCAAAGGAGGACTCAGAATACCGAAGAGCGTATTGGCAGTAGGGAGAAAAAATGTCACATAGTTGTGACCAATTTTTTTTAACAGACTGCCAATAATTTTAAAAGACGTGGCAAGAAGTAGGAGCACCTTCAAAAGATACATAAAAGACTTCTTAATATTCCATGGGTTTTACAATATCCACGCTTTTTAAAACAGAAAGGATTGTGACTGTAATTATTGTAAATAGAGAGTTTGTTCTATTATATTACTATTTTCAAAGCTTGTTTTAACATTTTATGTTTTAACACATTTGGGCAATGGAAAAAAAATCAAAATAATAATACATTGCTTGAGGCACGAGCTGACACAAAATCAATACCATAACACTTCAATCTCATTTGTATTCTATCCGTTAGCTAAGCAAATATTGACCGTACTTTCGCAGAAAAGAGTAGCACCTTGTAAGCTAATTAAGTAATTGCCACTTTATTTGCACCACAAATAATGTAAAGAGCCTCCTGCTGGTTCTAAAAAGTAACGTATAGAACCTATTAAGTGGTGCTTGATGTGTAAGAATCGCACTAACCATTTTAATTGCGGGCTACAGTCATAAAAATGTTAGTACTCACCTATTCAGAAACATTTTAGTAACATCCTCAATCGGCTGTATATATTTTTTCACCGTTTGTATTTGGAGGATTGGCTTCTGGACTCGCGTGCGGAACTCCCTCCACGGCTCGCCGTGGCTGAAAGAAAACATTAAACGTTATTATACAAAAAACCATGCCAAAAGCACCTTCATTGAACTGATATTTTGTAAGTTCATAATTAACATCATGTGTGCACACGACGACAATATTAAAATTTGTTTTCGTAGTTTTGGTATCTGGAGTATAGCAACCCAACACACTTCATTTGAAGCTCCTGAACGCACTTCAGCCCGGTATACAATCGTAGCCTTCAACAAAATTTCGCAGGAATAGCCATTTTCCCAAAACCTTCTACAACAAAAAAACAACTTCCCGTGGTTGACTTACATCGTAATTGGTGACACAAAGTTAGCTTACATTGAGAATAGGTATTATTATGTCAAAAATCTCTGATGCGGGTATTGTGCATAGTTGTGTAGTCATATACATATCTGTATAGTGAAAGTCATATATGTCATCATGAGTCTTTTTAGCATCTTGCATAAACACGCCAAATACAACTTGAAAAACTAGCACCACAGAGTTTAAAAATTACTTGCGTTTTGTTTCCTTCCACTAGAAATCGATTCGCAACAATCAGCAGTGTATCCATATTGGTGATATAGAGGTCACAAAAATATACAGAGAGAGGTCCAGTAGACCAGTTTCTGGTACAAATTTATTTGGTTTGTGTCCGTTCAATTTTTATGTTGTCATGTAGTCTATTTCAATAAAAAGCCTCTATGAGATCGCGTTAAATGATAGCATACTAATATATCATCGAAATAACAAAAACAAAAATACACCGAAACGAAAACTTAGACTTCCGATCGCACTAAGACAAACAGCCAATCAAAAGCCTTGATTCTTTTGCCAACGGATCGTTAGGATATTAATAAAGACATCTGGTTGGATGTTGCCATAGAAATAACAAGTTAACTGACCGTCAGGTATTTAACGGGCCTTTGAAAAACCGGCCCTTAGACTTAGGGCATGGCAACCATGGCAACCATTATTTCCATGGCAACCACCAATCAGATCTCTTCGTCCTTATCCTAATGGACCGTTAAGATTTAACGGCCCACTGAAAACCTGGCCGTTAGCACTTAAGACTTCCTTACACTCCGACGACGCCTGCCAGCTCTCCGAAGAAGTCTTTCCTGACGACGCTCTTGTACCGCACGAGACACGGCATCGACGGCCGGAACGGCGTCGGACCTTCAGTGCGGTACACCTTCTCTATCTCGTCGGCGTCGTAAATGAACAGCAGGTCCGGACGTCCAACCAGTCCTGCAAACAACAAGGCGCATGCTCAATTACAAACGAGAAATTAAAACCGTGGGTATTTAAAAGGTGAGATAAACAGCACCTGACAAGAATCACAAATGGTAGAGCAACGGTAATTTCAAACGGAGGTCCGGATTCCGAGTCCTCGAGCAGGCAGGCAATTTAGAAGTGATATTATTATTTTTTACGTATGAACAGCACCTCTATGCCCATTTTTTCAACTTAGCACTAGTTTCAAATGAGCTGATTCACAACTGGGTAATAAATGCTAAGTCAAATCGTAAAGCTATGCGGTCTTCGTCATCAGGGTTGATTAAGAACGTCTTCACTTTCTCCAAGACGGTTTTTACACCTGAATAAGTATGACCGCACAATATACACAATTTCTTCCGGGTTGAAATAAAAGCTGATGTTCTGTTTGATATTTGAACGTAGGCAATGTTGCTCTCGTCTTCGTAAAATGAGGAGATGATAAGAAGAGATGATAGGTACATTATAATCGATTTTAATTTAGGATTTATTTGGGCGTATCTAAACACCGGCGGCCGTTCGCACAGACAAATGACGTCACGCATGGTAGCAGGCTGTTGCCGTTGCTTCCTAATAAAGAAGGCCTCCAGATTGGCCGGAAGAGCGATGGAAAGATGAAGTACTAACTCTTGACGTCACATGACGTTTTCAGCGCGCGTCGAAATGATAAAATTTTCTACGCTGAAAGCTTATACTGATCGAAAACAATGCATACCAGAAAGAAGATTTATTTTCATGACCTAGAAATACTTCTCCGTTCTGCCAAAAAAGTACACACTATATATAACGATTGGGGTTTGATATGTGTTCCGATATTTTATGGCATAGCTTGAGAAACGTCAGGGTTTCAGTGATTTTGATTAACATTAATTACCCTGTTTGTGAATCAGTTTCTTTTTATGATGAAGGTCGTATTCAATGTTGAAAACTTTTGGAACCAATACGGAATAATTTAAATTAAAACGGTTCATGGTTAATTTTTTCCTTTAAATTAACAGTCGTATTGCTTACTTTTGTATAATGTCGTTGGATTTTTCATGCCTCACAGTCAAGCTTTTTTATGAACTTTGAATAGGTCACCGTGAAGATAAATGTTCGCTTTATATGACATGTGTATTGAACATAAAATGAATTGAAATAGAAAAAATCATTTGCCGATTTACATAGAGCAAGTGACGCAAGCTCTGCGTTAATAGCATGGTTAGTCTAGCTAAAGACACAGCTGAATCCTTGCCAGCTTCCTGTCCATGTTATACTATTGGAGGGTAGGATGACATATTTGAAAAGCGCGGCCAAACAAAGCCATCTAAGAGAGATATTATTTGTGTTCACAATTCAAAGAGTTTTTTTCTCATTCCAATCCTTTCCCGCTCAGTGATATGTTGCATTTCTTATAATAATATTCTTCCTAAATGTACGCAGCATTCTATTACATTCGCTAAGAAAACGATATGGGTTTCAGCATTGGCAAAGCTTGATATTCCTGGGCTCAGGGAAAGATCTATCAGTGGGGTGGCTCTCCCCAACCTTATCTGCCTATGCATGTCTTCGAGGAAGGTGTGTGTGTGTGTGTGTGTGGAGGGGGGGGGGGATTGAATTTTTTTTGCGGAGGCTGACTATAATTTTCAATCTCGGATATACTTCGGTATCTTTGGTCAAGCTGTCAATGCCAACTCCTTCGGTCTCAATCTCTTTAGAATATGGAATATTGGTGATGGCGATAAAACGGGTGGTGTGAAGAAACTGTTGTAGTTATACCGAACGGTTGGCATGTTGGATAAACGGGTTCTCGTGAGATCAACGAAATTAAGCAACATTACGGTGGACCAAAGGTTGGATGGGCGACCATTCATCCCAAGGTACATATCTGTTCGGGAGAGAGGTTGAAGGATTTGAAGCTAGTGCAGCAGTTTCTCTTCCCTTGCAAGTAAACTCACTACAGCACAGATTAGTGAAGGAATCTCCTGCTTTTCGACAGCAAGAGGCCATGTCCTGGCACTGGGTTCCCTCTCTTCCCTGTTAGGTTCATGATCACCCTTGGTTCACATCATGATCACCCTCAGGCTTGCCCAGAAGAAGCTTTCAGCAAAGTTAGCGAAACATTGGCAGTTTGTTTGCTAGAAGTTTTCAGCAGTTACACCCAGTTATTAACATTTTTTTTTAAACTAGTGCTGAAATTAGACAGAAGACACGAGTCTTAAAAATTTAATGATCCCCCTCATTATCACCCTATCATTCAACGACGCTAAGAGACCAGTGCCACAGGGCCAGTTGTTCATAGGATGCGTCGTAAAACACCACACAATCAATCAACCAAGAAACTGTTCAATTGGGCTAGTTTGCTCCATTTGTGTATTTCTTTGGGACCCGCTTAGGCTTCTAGGGTTTGAAGTCTTGAAGAAAAAACACTAAACAGCGCCTTTTGTTACGATTCCAAACATAATTCTGTTAGCTGATGAGTCGCTCCTATATCGAACGCACTTGTGTCAACAGTAAAAATAAATCAAAGTCACTTTGCGAGGCTCACGATTCGTCGCCCCAGGGGCGATCGCCCCGTCTGCCCTGGCGGTAGCTACGCCACTGGGTCTGAACTTTTGGTTGTTAGAACTTTCTAACTCCAAGTACAGCATGGATTTATGATTAAAAAATAGTCACCAATTTATAATGCATGCAAACGTACTGTATTCAAGTCAACACGCAAGTAAAGAAGCCAAATCCACACACATGATTAAAATGGCCTAGATCGCGAATTCCTGCTCACCTGCCAACTTCACTATTCTTCCATATTGGTCGTGAAAGAGTGATGTCATTTTGGCGAGATCGGCTACCGTGTATTGACCAATGACCGGTAACAGTCGCCACGTGTTGCCCAGGATGGGCAGAGGTCGAGGTCCTGGCACCTCGGAGTAAGGTCGAGCATTGTCCAGTTCAACTTGGTGGGGGCACGCTGCAGCCATGGTCGCATCTTGGGTAGACGCTCGCGACAAAAAGCGAGGAGCTTTTTGCCGTATTAGTCCCCTCAGTTGATGCATTTTGGTGTTTTAGAGCTCACTTGTAGCTCATTTCTAAATTCCTAGGGTGAAAAACAATTGCATTTACGTTTTCGTGGCCCTAGTTTGTTTTCCTACACCTGATTCACTGCTCTGGAAGTCACCCAACTGGATGCATAGGAATTTGTGCTTTGGTCATTCGGATTTCATTCAGAAATGTAATTACATAATAACCATAGGCTTTCGCGAAGCAAATCGTTTTTGTTCGAAAAGAGCGCTGTAAACGGTTCCGGTAACCCGGTCAACCGGTTCTTCTTCAGCTAGAAGGAAGGACTGGATACCAGCTAAGTTCAACGACTTGATTATCTTGAGAAAAAAGAGGTTTCTAATTTTTTCTGTGCGTGTGGCGTGCCTGTCTTTTTCAATTTTATTACAGCACAAGAGGATTGACTCTGTTGTTTTGGAACAATATGTATTGTGTATATCTCATCTGCATGTAGGTACTTCATTTGTAATTATATCCCCACAGATAATTGTCATGGGCTAGAACCTTGACCTTTCTTACTTGCTTTTGTCTTACTGGCGTTGCAGTTAATCGCGCTTTGGAACTGGTATTTGTCAGTTTCGGTATCAAGTTTTACCAGTACTACAACAATACACCAATACACCATTACTACAGTATATTATATACTCTAAATTATCGAATTTGAAAGTATTTCAACCTAACCTGCATGTATTACACGATAAACGCACGAATACACAATGACACAAATCTTTCACACACATTAAAATTAGCTTACCTATGTTTACGTTGAGCTTGGTTAGTTACGTTTTATTGTTGAATAGAATGCAAACTTCACGCCTCTTCCTTTTAAATCCTCGGCCACATGTTATACGTAGGTATCCAATAGTTCAGAAGTAGACTGTAGCACTGCTGGCACCAGTCAATTACTAACTATGATGATAGTTCACCTGAGTCTATTCTCACCACACGACCACGAGTGTTCCCCTCCACGTCCACGGCGTTCCAAGCTGTTGGTCAACGTCCCAGTTCTGGTTCTTCTTGAGAGGGGCACTGCTATCTAGTAGACGCCACAAACATCGTCAAATGACGAATGAGGACTATACTGAGCCGTAGCGTGGTGTAAATTAACACGTGCCTTCTAATCTGAGGGTACACTTGATGTATTGCTTATTCTTAGTTTGCGTTACCAATCAAAATTGTGAGTGCTCTACAATTTGCCAAATTTAATACACATAATTATATCACAGTTGTTTCAATAAGGGGATATTGGCTTGACTGGGTGTATACATTTCTTATCCAAGAGCTAGAAATTTCAATCTAACTAACGAATTAAAAAATCATTGTTTCTACCAATCTTATATCATGGGGCTACCGAAATTAGCTTTCACTTGCTTAAACGTCTACCACGGAGAAGTGCACCTAAATAAATTCCCTCCGCTTTTTTCTCCTATTTGTCTTCCTATATCTCTTCGTAGTTTTTCTGAAATTCTTCGTTCCTTTCGCTTTTTTATCACGTATATGCGTCACCTTTTCGACGAGCAACAGAACGACGCTAGCAACGATTCCAGCACACAGAATGGTAACGATCGGGAGTACATGCCGTATGCTTACAATCGGCAACTTAGTCTCTATATTCTGAAATGGAGTTGGCCACGCACTTTTGTACATCTGCCTCATGATTCCAGTTTCCTGCAAGAAGCTGATCCTGCAATAAGAGACATAACTTCGAAACAATAACACGCTTGTATTATGCTGTCTTTGAAAATCAAATGTGATTGTGTATTTCAAGTCATTCACATTTCATGCATAGTCATATTCTTGGCGAGATCTCACTTGTGGTTGAAAACACGGCGATAGGGACTGTTTTTGGCAACAATGAACGACTGCGAGTCGGTCAGGAGGTATTCCGGAAGTGAAACTATTTCGCACGGCAAACTACTGAAGAAGGCTTGGCCGAATGTCATCGCCGTCAGCCATGCAGCTTTGTGCTCGGCGCAAATGTTTGCCATGCCTTTAGCGGTCGTTTTCGCCCGACTGTTCGCGTGAGGTTCGATGAATTTGGCGAAGAGCTTTTGAAATATTTTGCTCCTTGGTTTCTGACACACAACATAAAACAAAGCAAACTATACCCCACCACGTAGACTAGAATTCAACGAAGGACTGCTATTACAATGTCAAAACTACATCCGACCAAAGTTAGCCCCCGAACAACTAGGAAAAATTAGCTTCTAAATGGTTGTCACCCTCGTGACCCTAACGAAAACCAATATTTACCAATATGGTTGCCCCATTTTTCCTGGGACGAATATTTTCATATGCCCCTTGGAACCTTAGCGGATGTGCAATAGCCCATTTTTATAATTGAGATTCTGGAGTCAATAAATACTTCAAAACGTATTCCCCATAAAAATGCCTTGACAACCAAATGCTTACCTTGACAAGGATTACAAATTTAATTCTTTTACACGGCTAGTATTAATTTTTCTGAGGTGTGAGTCCTCGAATGCTTATCTTTCTTATTGATTCTGGAATGGCTGTTAAGAAAATCGTCTCTTCATAGTTTTCGTGTGACGTCACGAAACACTTTGTATCACATAAATGGCCACTGTGTTCCACCCAGCTGAAAAGTACTACATCGAATAAGATTCGAGATCATCCAAAATGTGTCAATGGGACGTATTTTAAATTAATTGGTTACCGGCACGTGATTGGTTTTTACGCGGCGTCATGTTTCAGCTGGGAGGAATTCAGCGACCATTTCTCCATTTTATCCAGTTTATCGTGAGAACTATGAATAAACCAATTTGTTAAGCTTACGGCAAAGTACACGTCGATAGCGGTTTGTGGGAGACCAAGCTTGTAAGATCCGTCCTTCATGAATCCCTGAATCGTGTCGAAAGGCAGATCTGCCCGATTGACGGTGATGAAAGACGTTAGAGATGCTGAGTAGGCAGCCAGGCAAACAAGCGACGTGATGCCGGCAATCAGTAGAGCAAGGCGCGACGAAATCGTCTCAGGTTTGGTCGATAGGCCTAGCAAATTGATATCGAAGAATAAAACCCAAATGTGATAGTCATGGCTGCGATGTATAGGCATAGTGTGATATTCACCTTGCTGACAAAACATGCCAAGTATGTTATAGATCGCTTCAACCATACAAGCGATTGTTGATAATCTCGGTGTCTTCACGCCTTGACACCTACGATGGTGATATGACGATGCTGTGAATATATAACTGATGAGAAGGATAGAAGCTAAAATCCCAAGCCAGAGGTCTGAGGAAAATGGTGCTAGAAAGTTGTCCCATCGAAGACTGAATGTCTCTAGTTTGCGAATGTAAAGACGAGCTCTGAAATGTAATAGAACGTTTGTATTTTTTTGTGGTATATTGACTGTTAACCAAGTTTTTAGTCAATGCCGTGACGTATATTACCGCCCACGTATGATCGGCTTCAAATATTGAACCACACTTTTCCGGTCGGTATTCATTGTGAAGTCGTCAATTCCGACATCTAGTTTGCCATCCAGTACCATTTTTACCATGCCATTCCAAGTTCCGTTAGCAGACATGGTGCCATAAGGAACGTTAAAGAGCTCGGTCAAATTTAATCTGAAACAAGATTGCGAATTTCAGCGCACGAAATTTGTAAGTATAGTTGGCGCTTTAATGACAGGTAATCGGTTTATTATAAAGCTGAGTCATACTTGAATTGTAGGCGTTCTGATAACGTAGTGATAACTCTGCCAAAGTAACCACCCACGAAAAGATTGTTATTTGGGTCACGTCCAAATCGAACCAAGTCCAAGTTCTGTTAAAAAAAAACATTAACTACAGGATTTTGAAAATTTTCCCAGTTTATGACATGCGTCAAACAAACGAAATACCTTGTGCACATAATAGTATTAGCATACATTTATTCCTGCAACTGACAAAACAAGACCGTGTAGACTGTTCCTTCTTTCGTATAAAAATTCTTTGGCAGCATGGAGTCCTGTCTTTGGGTTCCAAATCCCAAAATGAGATTGATTTAATGGTAGACCATCAGCAACACGGTATACTTCCGTCAGATGGATTTCCGTCCCTTTGCAGCGAGCCACCAAAATCTCGCAGTCAAACGGCACATCAACATCACCAAAAAAGTACTCATTGGGTGACAGTGTGTCGAGGAAGAGCAGCCATCGTGGGTATGAAGATATCTTGATTGTCGAAGGGAAATTTAAACGAAATGACAATTCATATTACTGCAACAAAACTCGTCTCTCAAGAACCAAAGTTTTAAATGGATATTACAATATAACCATGGCCACGAATTGTTTTTGAGTGCATACCTTGCCCATACTTTGTATAATTATCCTCGTTTTCTCATCGTCTGACATTACATACAGCGGTCGGTTTTCATTGCACTTGAATTCGCTGGACACGTATTTAAGCTTTGCCAATATCAAATTCGACGCCATGAACTCGGTCTTTGAAACAAATTTGCTCATTTCAACGGCGCTTTTTCCACTTGCCATCGTCTCCGAGTTCACGAAGGTTAAGCACCCAGCGTGGTACCACCGTTTTAGTTCGATAGCGAGCGTTGCCCTATTTTCTGTCGATTCACAACTATATGCTCCTCTATTTCTACCACAACTCATCACGATCAGTGAAACTATTATTTTCCACATCATTGACATGGTTATAAGCACCAATGCGATTACTCTTCTTGGTATTATAGCCTTTATTTTTTATAAGATAACCTCAAGTCAGAGCCCTCTGCAGAATGGAACTAGTTTCCTTTGCCCTTATGTATGAAAATTACTTACGAGGGTCATGGAAGTAACTATCTTATACAAATTTCAGTGTAAATACGACTTGGAGAATCACGATTTGAGCTTTTGTTCGGCTCTGAAAGCAAACTTCATAAATATTGCATTTATATTTTATTTGTAGCATACAGAATTGATTGCACGCGATTTCTTTAATATGTTTTCAGTAGTGGAGGAATACAAGAGGCACGAATAAATAAACATGAACTATTTGTGATAAAATGGGGCTTTTGCCACTTTCAGTGATTAATCTAAACCACCAATTTGCTGTACGTCCTTTTTGCCATCAGTTTTTTAGACAAATTTAATCTCAATTTTTGGTGAAAGGTGATAAGTAACATTTAACGTTACGGTGTAAATTATTATTTTGCTATTTACTTGCCAGCCCCTTCAAAAAAATTGCAATCAGCTGGTGTGAATGAACGAGAATTCCCTTTTTAAATTCTTTGTGCAACGATTAACACAACACACTAAGGTGTATTGTATTGTATTGAATTGTAATGTATTGTATTGAATTGTAATGTATTGTATTGTATTGTATTGTATTGTATTGTATTGTATTGTATTATATTGTATTGTATTGTATTGTATTGTATTGTATTGTATTGTATTGTACTATACTGTACTGTACTGTACTGTACTGTACTGTACTATACTGTACTGTACTGAACTGTATTGCATTGTATTGTAAATTGCATTGGGTTGTATTGTATTGTTTTGTATTGTATTGTATTGTATTGTATTGAATTGCATTGCATTGTATCGTGTCGTGTCGTGTCGTGTCGTGTCGTGTCGTGTCGTGTCGTGTCGTGTCGTGTCGTGTCGTGTCGTGTCGT
>QKMV01000915.1:0-18595 GCA_003287335.1 Lednia tumana
CACACACACACACACACACACACACACACACACACACACACACACACACACACACACACACACACACACACACAAACCTACACAACACCCACGCCCACAAGACTATATCACCCCCGGTAATCACCTGTATTCCGATTCATCAGAAGCTTCGAATGCAATTGTGTAGTTGTCTTTATTCGCTTGACAGGTGATCAGAAGATCGTCGCAGTCGAGAGAATCGACGCTGAAATTTCCTGCAACTGGAAGCGAGCATTCTCTGACAGGAGAGAAGAGAAGCTCCGACTTGCAGATGGACATCGTGGACCCCGCCGATTCATCGCAGCCGTGGGATGAACTGTGAGGACTGATGGATGTGTCCAGGTCATAACGACACATCAGGGATCCAGAGACACTGGCGTACATCTCTCCTTCGTGTTCCGCCTAAGATCAAAACATGACACCGTTAACTTACATGTCACATAGATCATGTGTTCAGCTACCTATAGTTACTGTGTTTAACTATGGAGCGTACAGTGCTGAGGAGTTTCAACGTTGGTGTGGCAAACGACTTGAACCAGCAAATCACGATTATAGTCTTTGCTTTAGTTAGGAGTGAATTGAATTTCTGCCAATCAAGAGGTGATTAGGTTTATCTTTGTTGAAATCAATGTTTATTTGAAAGGACTCGGGTGTTCTACCCGTAATGACTTGGTCGCTGACTCGACCACAGAGCTGTGTTGTCTAATACCAAATTGCCTCCCCAGCCCGTCTACCTACCTGCACAATAAATCCTAAAATCTTCACAGCAATATGGCATGTGAGGGTTGCACTTGGTCTACGAGATATTTGACAACATAGCCAGTCCCATGTATTCTCACAGATAACATGTTTGGGGTGTTAACATGGATAACAAGTGCGAGGATATCCCCATCATTTAAGCCCCATCATTAAAACGTTTCAAAATTCCGTGCACTCCTAACTAAAGCAAAGACTATACCTATAGTTACTGTGTTTAATCATGGAGCGTACAGTGCTGAGGAGTTGTAACTTTGGTGTGGCAAACGACTTGAGCCAGCAAATCACGATTGCCGGCCATATGTGTACCTCCATACAGCCCCTAGAAGCGGTCACAGGTACAGCTCTAAGCTCGATATTGACCACCAAATGAGATTGAAAATATTGGCTCCATGGTTCAACCAAAATGCCTCATTTCTACTGAGTTGTTTGCCTTTCGAGATGGTCATTACACAAGCTCTCAGTGTACAGCTCTCAGCTGATTTTGCAGCTTATCGGAAACTATAATGCTTCGAAGGATAGGGTTCACCAAGTATTTATCCAAATTTAGCCCGAGCCCGACATTTAATTTCTGGTTAACATTAGTGAGATGGCAAAAAAACAAACCAAGATTAAGCGTATATTATGATAATGGCAAACCCGGAGTATAGGCAACTAACTCATAACTGGTAAAGAATGAAAACACCAACCACATTCCACAGCGTTTTAGTGTTGTTAATTGATCGAGAAAAACAAATGGTGCAGGGCTCGGAGGTAAATTCACCTCCAGCGAAGTACTTCACTTAGATCAAAACAAACGGTAGATTAATGGATATAGCTAATAAGAGTTGCTTCTTTATGGGAGGGGAAGTGATTAGTCATCAGTGACAGAAGTGATTTTTGAACTGAGTGTAAACATATGATTAGTGATGTTAATGGAATGTGATGTCAAACAATGCATATAAACTTCAAACATAAGTGTTACCGATTAGCTCATCATGAACTAAATATTATCTAGACGCTCTATCCACTGAGCTACCGACTAATGAATTTTGTAGCGAATCGGAGATATCTCGGAAAATCCTGAATTTACATGCCATGGGTTGATTTCAATTTAAAGAACCGTGCACCTTCTAAATCGTCTGAACAATATTTCATGTTTCCTATAAGTACAGAATACAAATCTTCTGAAGAAATTATCTGCGAAATAATCTGAGAACACAATTTCACGACTGTTGAAACCTATTGATTCGACCATAGAATAAAGGTGAAAGGTATGAACCATTCTTCAAATTTGATTTCTATGATACACGCGTGGGTTGCCTTTTCATGGGGAATTGGAGGCGGTTTGCTAGGGGAAGACAAATTGTGAGGCAGAGATCGAACTCAGCTCGCATGATGAGCATGAGTAATCCATGCGTCGCTCCTAGTTAATATCTTCGTTTCCGCACTATCCGTCACCCGTGATTCGTGGACTTGTTTTGCAATACCTTCGGCTAATAAAACTTTATGCAATGTCGAATTGCTCGCTTTTACCAAACAGTTTATGTCAAGTATACGAAAAACAAATAAATGGAATGTATTAGCATATTTTTTGTCGTCTTGTAAATAAATCACACGAGTACACAAGTTTTCAAAAAATTAGGCAGAAGACATGAGTCTTATAATAAGAACTTAATTACACAGGTTCTTTCATAACCAACGGAATACGAGTAAAGCTCGTGATAATGTAGTTTCTCCAAAATCAAAACAGAGCACAGGAGCCACAATGAAGATTGATTAGTGCACCCGCCGTGTAATAACAGGGAGGAGAGAACTTAGGTTCGGTCCTGTTGACCGGCGGTGGCGGCTTTCTTTTTTACATTTATCGAATTTACCGAACCTTTTGCGGATTGCCATGCGTCCGGTTTTACCCGCCCATGTCCTCTTTTTGATTTTTTGTCCGGGTGGTTTTTTCACAAATTGGATAGTTCGGATTTCGCTGTTTGTGGTACAACAAAAGTAGTTGAGGACAAAATACAGTTTTGAGATAAATGGGAAAAACAAATGAAGCATGGCCACAATTTAATTTAATTTGTCTCAATTTTTTCCTGAATACAGCACACAAAAGTACACATGCAGGAAGTAACAATAGCTCATCGCATGTATTACGTCCTTCTGGATAGTAAAAGCCAATCTCCTAAAAAAGGGCCTAAGTCAAGTTACGCCCTTCTTTCACCCAGCGCCTCAATTTGTTCGGATTTGTTCCTTCGTGGTTAATTTCTAGGTTCGCCATCAAGCCGTTCACCGCCTTTTGAGATTCACTCCTTCAGAACAGTGGAGTAGCACGACTTAGGGCCGGGTTTTTCAATATTCCGCTAAGAAATTAGCAGTCCGTTATCTAAAAATCACTTCAAATATCGGTAGCCATAGTGATAACTAGTAAACGGCCTGTTAGCTGCTTAGCAGACTATTGAAAAACCGGCTGTTAAGAGAATTCCCACATTTTTTCGAATGGGTTGGTTCGGCAACTTTGAGAGTACTCCGCCGCCTTGCTCCGCCGGATTCACGCCGATTTCTAGTTTGAGGTATATTTTTATTGTTGATATGACGTGTGTTAAATCCAAATGCTTTCCGAACACTCATCTTAACGATTCTCGGTTTAATTTCGTTACTAACATTTCAAATCGCGAATCGGCCGCCTTCAGCGAGAGGTTAGGGAGGTTTAATTAAATTACGTCCTTCGTACCCCACCCCCGTCATCTTTTTACTCCCCCTTACAGTTGTCCGAGAATAATTTGTCATCTTAAAAATATTAAAATTACTTCAAAAATACCTGCTTACTCGAGGATTTGAACCCCGGACCTTTTTGCTTACCGGGCAAATGCTCTAAACCACTAAAGCAAGTTACCTTACTTAGCTAAAAGCAAGGTACCTTGCTTAGCTATCCTCGAGTAGGTAAGCAGGTATTTTTGAAGTGATGTTAATATTCTTAAAATTATAACTAGCCGTGTAATTGGCTTTAAAAGTTTAATCGTTGTCAATTTGTCATCTTCTTTCAAATTAATTTGTGGCAACCCATTATCAGGCAAGAGCTCGTGGTATTTCCACGCACGATCATCTCCTGAAAAGTTCTCTTTCCTCTTCTGACTCCTGCACATGGGGCCCAAATTACGAACGCGTGGTAGGCGCAGGTAGCTATAGGTAGTGAAAAGTCAGAGTTTGATAGCCGCAGTACCTCCCCTATGGTGGTAACATGTAGCTAGCTTACCCCGGGGAATATCTAAAGGTAGTGAGAAGAAAGAGTTTGATATTAATGGTAGTATGGTGGGAGCATGGAGGTAGCTTAGAGGTAAGGAAATGTGCGTGAATTGGGCCCCAGGCACTTAGGAACTTTAATGGTTGAGTCAGAGGAAGGACGCACATTTTTTGCTATTCTTTAAATATCGAATGTAGTGTATGAGAATTTTCTATACATGGGCATTGTGTTGTATACATGGGGCTTATTTCCAGATTATTTGCCTTATGGGCATAGCCCATAAACATAGCACTGTGGACACACTTTTTGCCCTTATGGCATTTAGGTTTGGCAAAACTTTGGGGGGTTAAGCAATGAATGAGGGCCCCCCCCCCCCACCCACATTCCTACGCGTTTGCTGGTCATCTTGAAATGCAAATAAAACTGTAAAAATGAACAACAAGGAGGAATTCAGCGACCGATTTAGACCATTGGCGCTCACAGGGTGACACTACAGCCGTTGTAACAGTGATATGAAAAAATTATTTCGTACAGGTTTCTAATAGAAGTTTAACTGTATAAAATAAATCCCCAACCCTAATTTTGGAATTGAAAATTAGCTTGCAATCGAGTATTTGAATCCTACCGCATGCGAATTGTCAACGTGCATTAGGGACCAAACAGCTTCGAAAATTCAGTAACAAATTGCACAGAGAGGAACTTATGAACTTTACGATGAACATTATAAAAGTGAATTTAGGATGTATCTAATTGTTTCCTTCATAAAGTACCTAGACGATAAGGCAGCTCACGGCTACAGCCTCGTCAGCCTAATGGGTTACTCTGGCACTGAATAGGATAAACTCTCCAAGTACCTGTATCTGAGGGCAACACATTGCCGGAAGTGTTGATAGAACTGAGTGTATGTCTTCAGTTCGAAAGTCCTCCATGTCGACTTCCGCGAGCGCCAGATCATTATAATAGCTGAGCTGCTCGCAAGCAGCAAGGGATGATAGCACGCTAGCTGGCTGGTGTTGAGATTGCGACGAGTAGTCGAGGAACCATTGGTACTCATCTCCAGCAGTGGAGCCGAACGAAGTAATGTTCACGTCCGTTGCAGTCTGGTTCGAGTTGCAATCTTCAGCGACGCTCATGTTAACGCCTGCAAGTAAGGTAAACATTGTGTAAGTACGACGTGCGCATACCGACTGCACACTCCACACTGTACGCTGCACATCAACCGCTGGAAGTTGCGAATAGCATTCAACATTTCTGGGGGCCAATTCACGTGCATATTCTTAGCCCTGCCTAGCCCTGTGTTGTGGTATAGGGTGTGGCTACATGGGCCTGTGAGAGTTACGCCTGGGATAATTCACGAAATATGGTAACATATGCGTTGTCGCAGTCAAATAATTATAACTCTGTTAAAATGAGCAATTATTTACCAATAACAATACGTGAACCATAATATAAACCTAACCGAAAGTTAAGAGACAGCCGTTTTAAACTGACCACATAATCATGCTCAGCCCTAGCTCGAAGCAGAGTTGGCAAGGATTAGCGAGTTCATAATATTTATTTCATTATTTACCGCTTTAATTTTTTTCAGTTCTTCAAAATGTCGTTTGAATTGACTGAAATGTTTCTTTGAATGTATTTAGCAATCGAATGAATTACTGTAGCATTCATCATTGACATTAGTAAAGAAATTACTGATTAGGAAACCTGCTGCATGAATTGTCCCAGGCCCCCTGGGCTCTTGGAGGCGCGAGTAAAGCAAAATTTCACCTTTTAGAGGACCGCGTGCACCGTATCGAGATGAGTGATAAACCGATTACTGGATAACAAAAAAAGTCGCTAGTGTGCGATCCGACTACCGTTACGTCCGACCAGTTGCAGAATCTGTCGGCAAAAAGTGCCTGTGAAGATAGCTCCACTCTATCCCAGCCTGTTGAAGCGTCGTGATTGGCTGAAATCGTGGCCTTTGCTATTTGCTGAAAAATTATTCGCTACCCCGCCCGGGTGTTTATTTTTCAAGTTATATTCATGAAACAGGAAGAGTGACATCGCAGTTTTTTTAATAAATCGAACAGATTATAAGTTAAGCTTGCAAATGTATATGTGCTATTTCGAGAAAGTTATGAATGTCCAATTTTTTATGGAAATACGTGGGTGCAAGAATCAACTCATCGAATTAATAAAATAAACTCGGGTTTCTACTTTGCTGTGTAATTTTGTAGTTTGCTATGGTTTTTCCGAGTTTATTTCCTTACTGGGAGGATAAAAGCGATTCTGCGGGCCGCTTTTGGCTCGTGAGCTGGAGGTTGCTCATGTGCGTACTGTAGGCTGCAGGTTAGTATAACTGGTTCTAATTTCATACCTGAAACCAAGAATTGTCGATAACAATTGCTTTTAACAACGAAAAAACGTACTAGTATCAGTTGGGTATCATTTTCTGTGACCTTCGACCAGATCAGTGGTAATTGACGGTTATTGCTGTCGTAGGGTGGGGTTTGGGTCGTACACCAAGGCTCAATTTAGTTTTTATAGCCGCTAGTTTTTATTACATTTGCAGTAGCAAGTTGCGACTTTCCACTGACTTGTAGGGCTGCACTTGCATGAGTTTTCAACCTACAGCAAATTAAATTTGAATGTAATGACATGTTCACAAACTACTTGGATACAACTGTTACAGTAGTTACAACGAAGTCACCACGTGCGAAAGTTCCATCGGTCTTGATATCATTCAGAACATTTTAGAGGATGGTTGGTTTTAGAGTTGGTTTTATAAAACAACCCTTTGCTGAAAACAGTGCAGTGTAGTGAAGAGTATTATTCCTCATATCGATGCCCAAATAAATACTTTAGTATAGAAGACACCGAGAAAAACTCAGTCTCATTTCTTAAATAACTGTCGATGAATGTCCACGAAAAGAAAACTTTTTTACATAATGATAATGCATTTAAATTTGAACATATTACTTCCGAAATTCCTAAAAATCTGGTTTTGCCTCTTCTAACTGCTTTAATAACAATTAATTTTATATCATCAGCGAAACATAATAAATGTAAATCTTCATGACACTTGATATTGCTCCAGGTTGTCTCTCGACTGCCAAATGCCGTCGTTAAACCAATATGTACAGCAAATCATGCTATGACGATAGCTAACATCATAATATGCTAACTACATTTAAGCCCCAATCTAGCTTAGCATTTATTTGAGCAAAGCATACCTTTATAAGCGTGCGGTGGTGGTCTACCATTCTGCTGCTGCTGTACTTTGATTACCCGCATGGCCGGTCACAATTCGACCTTATCCTCGAGTCACATCATCTCGACAACAAAATTAAAACTATTAATCTCGATTAAAGCCAATTAAGACAGTAATTTTGCTCGATTAAAGAGACCAGAACTATCACATCCATATGGGTAAACCCATGCCTCGAAATGCCGTATCCACGAAGTCGATCAATACAGATACAAGCGCTCGTGGGTCACCCTATGAACGTCACTCTAGTCTAGAAAAAGGCGAGAACACTGGCCTTTTAAATGGAACATTCTCTGAAAAGCGGCATGAAATAATCAGAATAGTACACTATTTAGTTAGTCTATTGTTAATATTCTGTAGGAGCTTAGGCGTGCCTAGTGCTAAATGAAGGATATATCATGTAGCGCCATAACTCTATTGCAATTGCAGCCACTCGAACGCCCAAAAGGTGTGGCGAGCTTTTAAGACAATGAAATAACATAAACTTGAGAATGAGTAACCGAAAAGCTAAGAAGATTTACTAAATATTTTTTATTTTCTATCCGAATGATGGTAAGTTATCCATTTATAAAGAGGCCCATCTGTGGTGTTCACCATCTTGTGCATTAGTCATTGCGTTCACTAAAACATTGCCATAGACGAGAAGAGACCGAATGGCATGTTTATATAATATAATATTGTACACAGCTTATACATGACCGAAATTTTACGTTGAATATGACGGTTCTGGTTCCTCACAAGCAATATTATGCCATACTTGATTCCTTCATCGCAAACGTCAGCCGAGTGGAAGAGTAGTTGTTTAAACTCGAGCAACGTTGCTGTCACATCGCGTAACTCACAACATCGGAAGGTGAAAAGCAGAAATGTGTATTCCTGAAACTAGTTGCACTGCACCCGAGACCGAGACACCCGCTGCCGCACCGAACTTCAAGCCACTATTGATGACTGGAGAAGGCAGAAAACTAAGTGCAGTCAAAGTCGCGGTCGGCCGCTAATCTGAGCACGCGCAAAGCCCACACTTCGCCTCTCCACTTCTCCACCCTTCATTAACGCTTTCTTTCGTCATTACTTAATTGACATGATAATACTAACTAAAGTAAACAGCATAACGATGCCTAGGTTTATTGTGAATTGATATGTCTACGAGTTGAGTCATCGTGGACCCTCCAAAAAATCGATTTACCTCGGTTTCGGGACGCTCCTCTAAAGCGTGACGTATAAAATAAGATCAATATATAGTAAGATGGGGATCGTGGTGACGCATATTATCCCTGCATCCATAAGCAATGGCTTAAGTAGCAATTTCCTGACAGGAGAGGGGGGAAGAGTTGTTGGATAAAAACGGTCGTCAGTGACACAATTAATGTGAATTTTACACAAGACTTCGTCAATGAAAACTGAAAGAGAAATGCTGTTCAGCTCGAATGAGAATGTGTTGCCCAGCTGTGGTCTGCTCGTTCATCCATTCTTGCGAGCAAATTATGCGTTTCTTTTGTCACTGATTTCACGACGCATTTATTTCGTCAATATCGATGGCAACTCGTCAGTTAAATCAACGAAGACAGGTCGGGTGAAATAGGAGACACTGAGGTCAGCGTCAGCTTTGTCTTTTTCGAAAGTAGAAGTAGGTACAAGTTACTGTCATCTCTCGACATATGTGCTGCTTGAAGGTTCAGTACCTCTGCCCTCTCCAAAGGAATTGCTATCAAATAACCATCGAACTGAAGATGAATTTAAATTTTTAATATGAGCTATGGATGTCATGACAAACTAGAGACAAGAAAGGCGTATTATTTTGATCCGAACATTACTTTAACGAACTTCATTGCGCCAGTTAGAGACTCTGACGTCACGCTAACTAACTTCCCACTAAAAATAGCTAGGTTTGTATTTTGTGAACGAGCCAGAAAGCTTCATCTCATGACTACAATTGTTACATGGTAGACATCTTGGCCGGATTTCATTTTACTACACAAAAACAATGATTATAGTTGTTAGCCATTTTAACGAAGAAAATTAGCTAATGCGCAGGAATCCCTTCAATGCTTTTACCATTTGGGTACCTTTATGGGCGTAGGCGTACCGCAAAGGTAAGGAGACTGTTGACTTTTTTAACCATCAAGAAATTAGGGGATAAGTATAGTAAGTAATTATCCACATGGCGGTAGTTTCCGTCCAGTAATCTATCTGTGCGATTAAAAAAAAACTCCTCACTGGAACTTATTGAATGTAACTTATGTAACTTAATGAGGTAGTCGTGTCAACTTTGCGAACTATGAACTATCCCAAAATGACAAATGTTAACTCTGTGATTGAAATTACCTTTCTTAACTTTCCGTCGGCGCAGTCGAGGGGTGAGTTCATGTCTCTCCTCTTTGCATTTCGCAGTTGACGTGAATTGTAAGATCTTCATCATAACACAAAGTACCATCACCAACATTACTGACAAAGATTCACCATCGCCCTCCTGTCCAACGAGGTAAACACCCCCACTTTGGGCTCCAAGCAAAAATACCACCAATTAATAACTTAATAGAAAACACTCGGCACCAAGAAAAGTATTTTTAAAAAGGAAAAGTATCAATGCAACATCACACGAATAACATTTGATTCACGTTCATCGTCTCTAAGCCTTCGCAAATGAAATGAATCAGTCGTCACCGCACCAACTTCCTGCCTTCATTTGATCACAAGAGTGTGCTTAATCTCTGACAAACATCACTGATAACGCTTTACACACTGTCGAATCGTCACTTCGGAACCACACAAACCGAGAACAAAGTACGAAACAGTCTTATTTATAACAAAAGTCTAATCGCAAAGAAATGCAAGATCCAGGACTATAGGAGCACACGGAGGCTGCGATGCTGAAATGAGAGTGCGGGGAGCATGCAGGATGCTCAACATCTCGCACTAATCTCACACATGTCACTAGGGTTGCCCAAAATAACTAGCCAGTCGCCATACGTATACACGCTATTACATTCAATTACGATACATCAAGACCAGACATTGAAATTGATTGTGTAATCGTTACGTTAGTGAGATTATTCGAAATCCGGTATCCACAGATCTTAGAGATCATCCACTATTATTGAGGTTCAGAAGAGAAATGAATTAAAAGTTACAAGCTTGTGACAAGAGAACATCGTGTCTATATTTACATAGAGAGGGTTGGATTCTATTTACGGAAAGGCATATACAGCATCTTGAGCGTGAATAAGAGCAATGTTCCATACAGCTTCACAGATATTTTGGCTCCCTCCACCCTCCTCGCTTTTTTGTCGCTTCGGGAAGCATAATAATTCATAACACGACTAGTTTGTTGATGTTGTAGGTAAAGTGACTGCAGAGGCATAGTGGACCCTCGAGACTCCCAGCGCAGTGGTGCCTTTAGCCAAAACACTTTTACCGCGCGCAAATGACCATTACCATACGAAATAATGAGTACTATGTATTGCTAATTTGTTGATGTATCGAACCGTTTGCCATGTTGAATACACCGGTTCTCGTATTATCACCGAAGCTAAGCAATACTGCACTGGGTCAGAGGCTGGATGGGTGACCATTCATCCCAAGGCCCAGTTGGAGGGTTTGAAGCTAGTACAGCAGCTTCACTTCCCTTGATATCAACCTCTCGACAGCACGGATTGGTGGAGGAATGCTGGTTTTCGAGAGGAGTAGGCTACGACATGCCATAACTGACACACCCTTCTCTCTGTTAGTATCATCATCCCCCTCATTCACACCCTATAATTCACCGACGCCTTACGAAAAATGCCACTGGGCGAAGAGTCGAGTGCGTCGTTAAACACCACATAATCAATCAATCAAAGTTTTCGATTCAACCACACGAGCTTGAAAACTACATTCGAGCTTGACGGGATAGGTATCTTGAAGGGGGAATGGGATTCGGGAAAGAGACCTTCGGTCATGATGACTCATGACTCGTTTGGTGGAGGATTAACTATCCCAGCATTTGCCTGGAATGATTGTGGGAAAGCACGGAAAACCACAACTAGGACAGGCGGTCAGCAGGGTCGAATCTGCAATTACACAATGCAACTCTGCGAATTGTGAGGTCACAGAACTACATCCATGGAGTTGCTCTCTAAAACAGGGAATGAAACTGAAACCGAAAACTTAAAAAAACAAACATTTCAAAAACAAAACCGAAACCGTTCTTTTTCAATTTTCAAAGAACGTAGCCGCGAACAAACCGTTGCTTATTTGGCAGTTGGTTTCGGTTTTTAATGGTCTAACAATTACTAAAATTCTAACCTTTCCATTATTTTACGTACCATTACTACACTTCCTCATCAGAAAATGTTAATATAAGAACCACAATCCTGCATTTTTTAATTTAACTTGTGATATGATTGAAGTATAACATGTAGGCATACCATCAATTGATAATAATGTCAATTATAATGTATAGCACCATATGAGATGTTAATTTTATGTGTGAAAAGTAAGAAAGAATACACAAAAATAATAACATTCGTGAACTCCTGGTGATTCAATATGCAGCCACCGACAATATAGACAAGATACGTCTGCATCCGAAAGATTGCAGTGTCACTACCAGGGTAAGCACAAATGTCAAGATTTGGAACAATTTAGTAGATTTTCTTACTGAAATCGGTTTGAAAGAGACACGGTTTTGTACGAGTTTAATTTTCGGGCGAAGCTAGCAGGAAAAAAACCAGGCAATTTCTCGTTCCACGCAATGTTACGCAAAAAAACAATTAACATTTGCAAAATGGAGAGAAAAACCGGAATGGACGGGTTTAAGCCAGTGTAAAAGGGCTTCGAAACCTATCTTTTTATCACGCACGAACACAAAACTGGAAAAACAAGAAGACTAGAACAAAAACCGAATACGAAACTGAAATGTCGAATGGTTTCAGCCCTGCCCATGTGATGATCGTCAAAGAAACGAAAGATTTGGAACATCCTTTTTGGAGGTTCGACCGCGAAAGCTTTAGAGACCAACTCTTCTGAGCAACGCTGCTTTTATGAAATCATGGCCCAGGGTCAGGCAGGCACCGAACGGTTTGCCATTTTGGATACACCGGTTCTCGTGAAATCACCGAAAGCAACATTGCGTTGGGTCATGAGTGACCGAACGGTTTGCCATGTTGGATACACCAGTTCTCGTGAAATCACCGAAGTTAAGCAACATTGCGCTGGGTCATGGTTGACTGAACGGTTTTCCATGTTGGATACATCGGTTCTCGTGAAATCACCGAAGTTAAGCAACATTGCGCTGGGTCAGAGATTGGATGGGTGACTATTCATCCCAATACCCAGTTCTGTTCGGGAGAGAGGCTGGAGGGTTTGAAGCTAGTACAGCAGCTTCACTCACCACCGGAATATTAGTCACGGATGCACAGATTAAACGAATTAGGAAGAACCCTGCTGTATGAGTTGTACCGTCCTCTGGAAGGGACGTTTAGCGGTGGCTTCCTTAATACTTTTCGCCAGGATTAGGCTTTGTGCCGGCAATGGGTTTCCTCTCTTCCCTGTTATGTTCATCATCACCCTTATTATCATCCTATCGGTTACGGACGCCACATGACCAATACCGCATGGCGAAGAGTCGAGTGCGTCGTTAAACACCAATTAATCTATCAATAAAGTCAGCCAGCTAACCAAGTACAAGCTGGATCACGAGAGGGAAATATGGCGCTCACAAAAATCGTCTCTCTGCTTCCTCTTTAATCTGCCCCTGGGCCCAACAAAAGCGTTGCCGGTGTTGATTTCTCGATGATATTCAAAATTTTTTATTTTTCGGTGCACAATCGTACAAAAATAACTTTAACATCTCATAAATTCTTTCAGCGCGAAGCAATCCATCATAAAAATATGTGCAGGATGTGTGTTATAAAACGTCAAAATAAATGTTTGCAATCAATTTGAAATATAGGGTAGTCGACAGACTTGCTATTAAGATCATTTTGGATGGGGATCGATAGATGTATAGACAAGCTGGAACCAACGAGTGATCCTGATCATTCGTGATTGATGAGTGATATAATTGCCATGACATAATTATTAGAGCTAGCTGATGTTGTAATGCTATTACTTGCTTTTCAACTGAGCTTGGAAGACTTGCAAAAACGGTTTTCTATCCGTTTCATTACTTTCGCAGTTGAAATAACTGAAAATTGTTACAATTTACCGTAGTTGGTTGTTTTCTTCACAAAGCCCGGTGATTTTGCGTTTTTCTTTGAAAAATAGCTGATTTTGGCCATTTGCCTCTGATTTTCATTCTAAGGGCATTTTTGATAGTTTTTTGCAATGGGCGCATGCTTTGAAAAAAAATCACAAAATAATAAAACTACTCCCGGCTTGACTCTTACACGTATAGATATTATTCTTGTTTATTAGCGAGACGACACATTATATTATGGTAGAAAATGTTGTTAAAACTCATACCGATAACGATGGTGTTGCCGCTGACAACAATTGTTCAAATCAATCAACAAAAGTTGTTCTCGTCCTCTGCAATTGTGCTTTAATTGATCCTCCAGCAAACGTTGCCATACTTGTACTTGTTTTCATTTTTACCGCTGGTTCAAACCCCTAGTAGTGAATAGACTACAGCGCAAATGATCAGCGGTCACTTAAAAGAGTTTCATAGCTTACTGAATGTTATGCATTTAATAAGGTATGGTTTGCATATTCCCATACTTATAATAGTTGTTTTGAAGCAGCATTGATTGGGCTTATTTTGCTTATTTTGGCATTGGTAGTGCTACTATCCGTGCTCAACCCACTTTCAACAAATCAAATCCAAGCTTCAGCCTTCATGGTTCCAATGATTTTGATTACGGATACAAATTTGAGATGTTGAATGTTCAATGAGGTCATGGAGTCAAGTCAAAAGGCAATCAATATCAATTAAAAAATAACGTCATATTGCAATTTGAAAATAATAACTTCGTTTTGATTTTACAAACTGATTGTATACAAAGTACATTTGAGAAAGGTTTCAAGCCGTGAACTTTTTGCTCCGAAACTCGACTTGACTTGAAAGAAGTCACATGGTATTATTTTTAGTCGGAAATCTTTAGGATGGAAATAGATGAAAAGCTCTCTTAGCTAGAGCCAACGGATGGTTGGAAGAGCCCCAAAACGACCCTCGCTATAGTTTTGAGGCAATAATATTAGTTTCAAAAATATTTTTGTGAAGAAATTCCATAAAAATGGGCCCGTTGCGAGTCTAATTGTATATGTTAACAACCCACATCCAAACCACGATAAATCAATATTTTAACATTTATCACTTTTCGTTAATATCCGCAAAAGATTGGAAAAGTGACTGCCAGCAATATCCTATGATGACACTCTTTGCTGCGTTTGAGTCACGAGGGGTAATTAATTTAGTACCTGCGCCTCTCTTACTCCCCTATTCTTCACTACCCACTAAGTTGTATAGAAGGGTTCAAAATAGAAACGTTTAACAATCAAAACCTGTTGATAATTTTTTAAACGTATTTCATCGATTATTTGAGATTGAAAATAGTTACGAGTAGCGTTGTGTTAAATATTTACGAAACCTTTCGTTTGAACACATACACTCGCCGCCGGTGAAATTCTCATGCACGCCGGGTATTGATCGGTATTTCGGGCGTCTGCTACACATGCAACTGCGACATCTTTGGGCGGCAAGCGCACACATAGTTTCAGTACTAGACTAACCAAGCCGGCATAGAAGAACGCCACATACCTTCGTCTATCCGTATTCCTTCCGCCTCTTCATACTTTGTTTCTGTCTGCCTGAAATCAATGAAATAGTTAATTAACATTCCTCGCCATGAGAGCGGCCGACTAACCTCACGTAATGACTAATGAGTCATGAGAGTAAGTATTGGAAACAGACAATCACGGAAATGAACTCAGGAAAAGGACACTAAATATTGGAACAATAATCACGAACCAACTCGATTTGGGTAAAAGTTGAATTCGTCGTCACGTTTGCTAAATATTTTATTTTTTCAAGAGTGGATTAGTGCTTTTTTTGGGAAGCTCTCTTGTTATAATGGCAAATACAAAGGCGACAGGATTGATTTCGCAATTGATATATTGCCTGATGTGACTGGCTGAGTGACTGGTAGCCATGCAAAATTTGGTCGACGAAGAAAAGAGAAAGTGTGTGGTGATCACTGATCAGTTTATGCTATAACTGAGCAAGTAATTCCGCAGAAACTATATCAAAGTGTAACAGTTTTCGCACTACTCTGTTACACACTAGCGTGATTATATTTAATTTCAATTATTAATTAGTCGCGGTGCCATGCCAATGAGACATAGTGCTGTATGAAAATAAGTCTTTTCACCAGAGGTGGTTTTAATAACATAATTACATAATGCATAACTGCACCCGCAGTATCAGACTCAAGTTCATTGTAATGAAGTCTTGTGATTAATGATTAGGTAATGAAACTTAAACTGTTTTCAAAAAATGTAGTATGGGATGGACAAGTGAGTAGGAGATTCGATGAGTCTCTGCTTGTACTTTGCACTGTGGATGTTTATAAACGTAACCATTCAACCTTCTTCTGCAAACATGACAGAATTAACTATCAACTAGAATAGCAACCTGACCCGATATGACCCCATCTATTATGTTTTATTATTTTAAATAGCTCACCTTAACTGAATCGGAATTGATAATCTGCAACACAAGACGTCTTCGTATCTCGTAAATTGTCCAAAAAAATGTGGGTAGGTTTCTGAATGAGAGCAGGCCACAAGCATGCAGAGAGATGCGACAATGAGCGCCGAAGTTACGCCCCACCCGCCGTCGCCACCGCCGCCGCCGCCCACTGCCTGCGCCAGCGCATTTTGACCTGCACCTTGCAACCGCCACGAAAATAAAACGTAACGGTCAAGAAAAACATACCTGGATTTGCGTTTGGATTTCCACACAGCTCTTCACTTTTTATAATGCTACTTGCCAACCGTGCCAATGCGGGGTATTTTGGTATTACAGTTGTCATTGTTACCCAAACAGCTCACAGTTATGAAAATTGGATTTATTAACTTTAAAATAAATATCACATCAACAAAATATACAAATACGAACCCAAGGAAAGAGGTAGAGCGGGGATAACAAGAAAGAGAGAGAGAGAGAGAGAGAGAGAGAGAGAGAGAGAGAGAGAGAGAGAGGTGAGTTAAAGTCCCTTCCTTACGGGATGGATTATGGAATGTGATTAGAAGTGGTAAGTAGCAGTCTTTTGATTGAAAATATAGGTAGGCTACTATAAACGCCTACCAAACGTCATAGAACGAAAGAATCTTGTAAATTTTACGCAGGTTGATTTGCCGGCCGCTGGTATTCTCGAGTCTTATTTAAATGTCTTCTATACACAATAATGACAATTGCAACTGCACCCAAAACTAAACATGCGATTACGGCGCTAATGATATAATCTCTCTCTTCTCCAGGTTCTCCTGACGGAGCTACTACTAATGTTGTTACGTTTAACCCCAAACCATCTTCTGATATGTATGATAAAGTCGTTGAAATTATTGTCTCTGTTAATATTTTCTTTGGGATGTGAGCCTCATCAGTTGCAGTCTTTATGAGCAGGTCAGGGTCCGAAATTAACGTACGTGACTTCTTCGTTTCTTTAGAATCTACAAACGGCGAAATAAACGTGTCAAAACGGTTAAAGAAGCGTACGAGAGGTGCCGATGTGATGTTAGAAATTTGAAATGAGTCGAGCAGAAGCAGTGGCCACTTTTTTGATTTGCCAAGTTCAAGTAATTCTCTGAAACAATGAGAAATAGTAATTATATATATGTATGATTATTTAAATTACCTGTCTAATTACGTGATGTAACTCATACACGTGTATATTATGCACGTCATTACATGACGTATTGTTTTCTTTTCTTACATGGAAAACGGTTTGAAATAGGTAGTAGTACCTTAATTGTTGACTAGATCTTATGAACTCTTCTCCGTCGTCGCTAATAGATGCATCACTCTTCAAAAGTTTTTCGAAAAGTTCAAATTGTATAAACAAGCCATAAAACTGACTTATGTACGGTTGGTTTGCTGTAATTCGTTCTTCGACCAAAAATTGCCGCCAATCGATGTCTTCTACCTGCGGCATCATGTCATCTTCATTCCTAGAACACAACACGTCAATAAGAAAATAAGCATTCGGAATCAAACAGTATCGAACTTTGTACAAACACCTGAAAGCTTACCAAAGAGAACGCCAGGCACTCGCTATGTCTGTCGTGCCGTTTGAATTGAAAACTTCTATCCTTGCCAAGTCTGCCAGAAGGTAAAATGTCAACTTTGGTAAGATTCGTAAGGCAAGCAAAGTGGCTAAAGTATCTTGTAGACATGGACTGTTTTTTGGTATTCCTATTCCTTGCTGTGATAAGTAATGTCTGTTAGCTGCAATCACTGGGCCCAGACCAACCACGCCGTCGTTTATAGCTGAGAAACGATTGCCGTTCTTGAATAAATAGCTAAGAGCATTGTTCGAGTTGGACAGCTTGCTACTGATGGCTCGAATGGAGATCTCATGAGCGTCCAAGTAATCAGACCAAGATGCTTTGCTGCAAGCTGCGACTCTGCAAATAAGAAAAATTCTTATTAGTAAACACCGCGGTATGAATATAATTACACTTCGTTATAAATTGGTGGTTACCTGAAGTCTCCCCTACACGTGTCCAAATATCGAGATGGGCAAGGTTGGTTAAAAAGAGAATCTTTCCAGAAACTAGGTGGAAGATTCCCAATTTTTAACATATTTGTCATCTTTTCGGTCCGTTCGAAAAGCTTCTTGGCAGTTATTTTACTTGCCTCCAAATTTGTCTGGATTTTCAAGAAAACCTGCTTACATTCTTGTGGCAGAACCAAATCGGCAAGACTGGTCCAATCATGTGTCAACGGCCATCCTAAAAATTGATCGTATTAATCACACTACCGAATATTATTCAGAATACTCCACTTCTGTTCTGCATTGAAGATTTTTTTTATGTCGTTATCTTACCGATAATGCGCGATGATTCACAAGCAGAACTACTCATTTCAGCATCGCTATTAGATCTGCATTTTTTATCAATACTGTCAGATATCCAGCGATTCAATTTTTGGTATAGCGGTTTCACTTCATCCAATAAAGTCTTAGCTCTCTGGTACCCATCAGCCGGCAGCTCGCTGAGCAGCAACCAATAGGATTCGACGTCTTCAAATCCTAGAAAATAAACCAACCGATGAGACGCTCTCCCGCCAATTCCCAAACCCTCAAATTCTGCTTTGCAAACTTTATAATATTATTTACTACATACAGTATCCAAATATTATAAATAGTATTTAA
>QKMV01000916.1:0-18595 GCA_003287335.1 Lednia tumana
CTGATCCTAATTAAATTAAATAGTAATTTCTTACATTAAAATTGATTACATTAAACCCCTGTCTGTGACGGTGGGTAGTTTTATGTTTCGTTAAAATATTGACATTCGTAATCCTCAATTCATAACAAAATAGTTTTGTCAATAACCTCTATTGCCATCTTTGTCCTCCTCTTGAAGTTTTTTTGTTTTAAATACCAAGACATCAAACTTATTCCTTGCCCTAAACTAGCTTATTTGTTTATTAGCTTTCTATCAAATCACCTGATATCCTCACCTAACCCCTAAAGTGTCTTATGTCTAGTGTGAAAACCCTCTACCATTTACATGTGTGTGTTCATTGTCTATTTCACCAACCTCCACAAATCTTCATATCACTCTCAGTGATAGTAAGATGAAAAGCCAAGCATAAGATATCAATTCTTTGTTTTGCTTCTTACTCAACTTGGATTACCTTACACAAAATGTATTGTTCAATAATCCAAAATATCACTCATATTACCGTTTTAAATCTGGAAAAAATTGAATTTCACAATACATTCGTAAAACGCGCATCAAATTTAGTTCCCGGGCTTTGTCATTCGAGTGCAGCAATACATTTTGGTTCTTTTAGTAGTTTTCACGTTAAAAATTATCCCACCACTATAGGCAGAAAAATTCTCTTGCTCTGTGCGTTGAATATAACCGCACCCATTTTTCGGTTGCCGTGTGAACTTGAGCGATGGTGGGATATTTCAAGATGAAAACTACATTCACATTTATTGTATAATTTTCTTGCAGCTGCCTATACGGAATCTGTTGTAAATACTCGAAGCTTGAAGTAAAACAGTTTCCATATTGTATGCAGTAGGATTCTCATTTATTCTGAAATAACTGGGCAAAAAATGTATACCTAACGTAAAACATCGAATAAAGGTAAATGCTTAAACAAAATTATTTCGGAACACTTTAGGGATGGGAAAATGTTTCAGAATAAATTGAAATCAATGCAAAACATTTTTATCCAAGTTTTTGGACTGTTATTTTTTGATGACAACAAATCCTTGGATGAAAGAATTACACAAAAAACTTTTTTATGGTAGACACAAGTCTTCATTTTGCTTTCCGCTTAGCCAAGTTTTTATATTAGTAAAATAATCGGGCAGTATTTTCATCCCTCGAGAGGATAAATATCGGTAATAAATAGAAAATTTGTTGTTTTGAAATCTCAAGCAAATCGTAGATCTAAACGCTTCTATGGTCTAGCGAAAAGGTCGGCTCCACGTAACTGTTCTATTATTTATTATGTAGTCACTTGTGTCCGTCATGCTTGTTTTATTCTGTGTTAAGTGTGGACTGAGAGGTTGAAAGAATGAGAGAAACGACATATTTTTCATTCGCCAATAAAATTATTATTTCACAAAATATTTTTATGTTGACAATTTTATTTGAAGTACACTGAAGAAAAAATTAATCGGTCGCTGGATAAAAGATAGACAACTCAATGAGTTTCAATGGAGCAAAAGTGATCTGCTCTCTCTTTTATCGGCCAATTTATGCTTCCTTGAGTTACCTAACACTAGTTTCCAGACTTCAATTTCTGTTTGTTTGTAAAATCCATGTTTCGCAATCTCATTTTCTCCGTTGTCAACAACAACATTTCAACAAGTTAGGACATATTAATCATTTCTTGGTTTAACTACGAACACAATACTTTGGCGTATTCTCATACAGATCATCACCTTCTTTCTGACGTATGTATCATTGACTTCTCGAGTTTAGCTGGACAGAGACCTATATGTGACTCTTTCGAACTGAATGTGAATGAATGTTCGCGTGGGTGTGTGTGTGTGTGATACTGCTTACACGTATAACACGCCGTGTTTCGTCGTGTATTTGTAACGTCCTCTCTTCTCGTTACTTCCCCCACACTGTAGTCAGTTCTGGAATTCGTTTACACCGCGGTAAGTGACGTCACAACCTCGTATGGCTGTCTGTCCCAGTTCAATTAATTATTACTGTTATCTTATCAAGTTTTTGTTCATTTCATTCTAATTTCAAAAAAATACACTCATTCATAGATACACATTCAATACTAGCATGAAAAACATATAGTCGTAACATGTTGTGCGTCACTGACAAATAATTATAATCAAATATTTTGTACAGAACATGAAAATTATTTTATCTGCTATATAAGCCATTTGAGGACCGGGACATGTTGGTACCTTCCTTCTGCAATAAACTCTTTGCGGAAAGCAAATCACGGTTCAATTTCACGAAATGCTAGTAATCAGGAATCATATCTGCCAAAAAAATATAGTACTCTCAGTTTCTAAATCCACCAATGGAATTTATGAGCACAACAACATTCGAGCAAACAATCTTATTCTGCTACCCACGGCACATGCTCTATTCAGTCATAACTCGACCCTATAAAATTCTTTAGAATCATGTCTATCTCCCAATCTAAGCACTAGTTTCAAAAATATGTTTTCCAAACTGGAAAGGTGAAGAAGTGAACAGCATCGTTCACGAAGCGTTGGGAAAGTTTTAGCGGACTTCTCAGCATTCATAACCAGTTTGTAAAAAAATTGATAACTCGACCCTCTCCACGCTATTTCACTTCTTTACACACATCAGGCGCGTTCATTTGGAAAGTTTGCCAAGAAATGGCACCGATTTTAGATATACATATGCGAAACTATTTTGATGATACAACATCCCATCTTCAAGATAGACATTTAATGTTCCATTGACCATTGTGTACACAAAACTACACTACCAACAAGACAGATGTTTGAAAAACAGGCTACAAAATTATCGTTTATTTATTTATGTTTATTTGTTGAACATCAACTCTATGTGTTAGTGTATCGTATGCACTGTTATGTCAGTCCAAGTTTGTTGTACTTTTGTGTGTTTTATTCTTTGTTTTTGTTTCTGGTTTATACCTGAACTTAAAATAATCATACTTTTTTTGCAACGTATTGTTTAACAATTCTATTCTGTGGATTTGTAATATAATTGAAATGCTGAAAAGAACGCCAATTATTTCTTCACTTCTTAATTTACTCAGCCAAAGTGCAGTCAAGCACACGCTATTTGGGATGCTTCTTTTTTGATACGTTTACAAATTCAGTTATCAACAAGGTGAAAAACATAATAGGTGTATTTTCTTGGCTTACTTTTATATTCACATAATGTTCTTATTGTAAAAGAAAGGTTGATTGGCCCTTGGTACTATTCAAAGGCACCAATCATCTTTGTGAAACATGTATGTACCCTTCCTGTGTCTGCGTCTATCATTGTTGCCATCTGTAAACCCGATACCTACCTATGTGTTGACATGTTACCTACCTTCTACCAATCCCACGACATTTACCAGTTACCACAATACCCAGACCTACCCAATGGATATACTCTCAATATCTCAAACCCTACAGCTCCTATATTTCAAACATCTAGTGCTTAATTATTGCATTTTATTACTTCATATTCTGAATGTCTTTTTATGATACTAATATTATTACTCTTTTTTGTTTTATCCTTTAGTTTATGACTGTAGACTCAATAGTAGCTTGACAACATTCTAAAATGGTATTTGGCTTGATTTAAGGGTCAGTTTGGGTATACAACTTTTTTATTTAAAATTTGAATACTTTATTTTGGCTAGATAGATGTGACAAATATTCTAACTAAATATTAGACAGTACATGCCATTCAAGGCCAATTTATTGGTTGGGGAATTCTTAAATTCAGCCAAATGCATAAAAGTACCTACATCATGTTTATGATTTTTGCTATATGCAGAGAAGAGCATCTCAAAATAGTATATTTCGTTTATTTAACTGTTAATGCACAGCAGCACATCCAGTGCCACCTAACCATTTTACCAAGTTGCTTTTTATTACTACTTCACCAACTGATCACACAATATTTTGCATGCCTTCGGAATGCTTCAAATTAAACATTGATCAAAATTCATGAAAAACTTTGATAAAGTCAACAAAGGGAAAGACAGTCTTGCTCAAAAATTTCAAATTAACATGCTTACACAATTATTGAGATGTGTTTGTTTGTTTGATCAGTGTTTAAGATTAAAATAATAATGGTTTATTAATTACGTAATGTGTTTAAAAATAGATCTGACTAGTTCTATTTTTGAATATACATTTGAAAAGTGTGATCTATATGCAAGATATTGATTTTATCACTTGACCCTTGCAA
The DNA here is from genome assembly GCA_003287335.1 of Lednia tumana. Classification (NCBI taxonomy): domain Eukaryota; kingdom Metazoa; phylum Arthropoda; class Insecta; order Plecoptera; family Nemouridae; genus Lednia; species Lednia tumana. The sequence continues at coordinate 4,207 of QKMV01000916.1, forward strand.
AACCAAAAATAATTTAAGAAAGAGTACCTTTTTAAAAACTAGCCAAGTCAGACATGATAAATCTGGTATTGCATCAGTCACATTTTGTAAAACAATCCCTCGAAATTGGGGGCGTTTTGTATAACTATTGATGCAAAGAAATCGCAACGAGCCTACTCCATCTTACACGTCCCAAATGATTCCATGTCTCCGCTCCTTGTCTACAATAAGCCTCGTCTAATGTTCCAGTCGAGTATCGGTGATGAGAGGCCAAGTGGTCACACCGCAAGGTCTCGGGATTGTTGGTATTAGAGTGAGCGTCGACCGAGACTCAAGATTTGGCTTTACCTTGACTCGCCAGGGAGGATGGTAAGTGGTAGTTGTATCAAATGAGCAGCCATGTGATACATTGCTACGATAAGTTCATTCAAAATGTTTAAAATATGTATTTATTATTTGCTAGGAAATGGTAATCCTACATGATCTAATAATGCTCTCACTTTGTCATTTTAGTATTGTGATGAAATGCATTCAAGCTCACTGCCAAAGTCTCATTTTTTTCTAGGTTCGATGTTTTGGTAAATGGTGGTGGAGCAGTCACTTTGCAATTCCAGCGCAGTCCATTCCGTCCTTTGACAAGAACAGTTTTCGTCCCATGGAATCAGATCGTCGTTTTGCCTCCAGTTACCATGCAGCTTAGTGACGAGGCTGACGTTTTCATGCAAAGTGTAGGATCAAGGTCCATGGCACTAGGTTTGGGAACTTGACATTTTAAATAAAATATTGGAACTACATGCATTTGCATTTAAATGTCTTGGCATGGTAACGAGACACTAAAATATGTCCCGTTATCTTCAACCAGGAGTACCGGGACCGGGCTCCAGCATTCCTGTGCTGGCCCAACAAATGACACCCTGCATGGATCACAACCATGAGCTCCTTAGCCCAATTCTGATGGCAACCTGGATGCCAGAAAAGGTTGGAGGTGTCCCTGGCAAGAGTCTGGTCTTTGCAGAAACACAGGTAATTAAATTATTGTAAAAAAGCCTAGCGCCCACCGAATGGGTGGAAGTATATTTCGGCTTCGCTGCGACTTTTGGTGTGCCACGAAGTTTTTTCTTCACCTTGCACTTTGGGATTTGTCGTTCTCGGCTTAACCTCTTCATATGGGCTTCGCCTTTGCCTCTAATATTGAGTTTCATGTTTAAACTTGGGAATTCCCCTCACATGATTACTGATGAGCTTTGCCTAAAAAATTTGGGCTTTGCCTTGACATGTGGGCTTGTCTCTAGTGTGGGCTTAACTCTCATAAGCAGGGGAAGCGTATTTTTGTCGAGTTTACCGCTACTTTTTGCCCGGTGGGCTGGATCATGCTTCCACCCGATGGGCTTCGCCTCAAAAATTTGGGCTTCAACTAGATATTTGGGCTAAGCTCTAATAAACAGCGCTTGCCTCATTTTTATTCAATAAATTCCTGATGTTTGTTTACCTGATGGGCTGGACCACGTTTCAGTTTTGCCACAAATGTTTTTTTTTTTTTTTCGTTAAATCCTTTTTTAAAATTTTTCCATTCAAATTTAACTCGCAATACGAGAATTGGTCAAAAACAAATACCAAATCAAGTCGACCTGAAATTTCAGAAAATTTTGGATTTCCCAGTCGGCGCCCCGAACCGTGGGCATTCATATTTTTCTGTACTGGACATAAATGTCTTCTAGCAAGAATTAACATAAATATCCCAGTTTGACCAAAATTCTCCTCAAGAATGGCCCAGTTTTGGTCGTGAGGGTCAGGGCTCTGACGTTGGATCAAGCTGGAAAATGTTTGGCGTGGAGAAAATTTTTCAAAAATCGGACTTGAACGCTATGGCAACGTGTAAAGAACATAACTTCTTGTCGAATATATCCAGACAAACAAGAACATTATTGCACGGGGATAATAGTTAGGAGTTTAAAATGAAGACATGGTACTAAAGTACGTCTACACTTATTTTCAGATTTTGCAAGAGAGCATTCGTATTCCTGGTTCGTCTCTACATTTGATGTACCAAAGTTCGCAAGCTCCGGGATATCTGTCTCGCGTCCTGATGCGTCTAACTCATGCTACGATCCCGCAAACCCTAACCCACGTTCACGTACGAGTTGAAATTGAAGGATCAGTCCATTCGCGAACATTTGAAGCAGATCCTCATCTTACTCACACATTTGCATGGAACAAACGAAATGTATACAAACAAAAGGTAATTTTTATTTCAACTCAGAATGTTTGCTCATTTGTATGTAACACATTGGGGTTTTAAACCTGGGTCAACCCAAAAATGTTCAATTTACAAACATTGTCTTATCTATCTGCTAATTTTCAGGTTTATGGAGTGGCCCAGGCTTGCATTTCAGTTGGTTACCAATACTCTAGCTGTGTGGCTCCTGTCTGGGAAACGCAGACTGCCACACTTCAAGGGTTTGATGTCGATATCTCCGATGTGGGAGGCTGGGGACTTGACATTCACCATCATTACAATTTCCATGAAGGTAACACACACGATGATACACCTAGCATTTCTTGTTTAGGTGGTTTACGGTGAAAATGTGAAGCTGAAATTCTATTATCTTTTTTCGTTCAGGTATACTGCAAAAAGGTGATGGTTCCACTCTACATTTCAAGCAATATCCTCGTACAGTGAAAGTTGTGATGGGAACTGGACTTCAGAGGTCTCTCATCTGTTCGGATTGCAATGGTGCCGCTAAAGACAGCAAACTGTTGACACCAGTAGCATTAACCAGCGGTCCAGATGGCAGTCTCTATGTTGGAGACTTTAATCTTGTCCGCAGAGTTACTCCAGAAGGAAACGTGTACACTGTTCTTCAACTAAGGTATTATTTTGTTCTCGTGTTGTCTCATGGATGCTAACTGGTAAAGAGGAGAGTACTATACAGGCAGCACAAAATGGAATTTGTTCGGAGTATCAAAGGTGTAACGAAAATAGACAAAATTAGAAGTAAAGTATTGAAGAAAAGGTAGTGGTGGGGGTGGGGGTGGAAAGTTTAAGATTTAAAATTGGTAAAGGATGAATGAAGTAATGTTGAAGAATGATGAAAAATTGAAGTTTTTGAGCATAGATGATATAAAATGGGCCCTGGAAGACCTTCAGGCTACAGGACGATGGGTTGATCGGATAAGAAATTACGTAGAAGAGTATGCAGGAAGTTGTAATTAAGGAAGATGCATGGTGAAAAATTGAAAAAAAAATTGAGGGATTTAGTAAACAGAGAAGAGAAGGATAAGGAATGAAAGAGAAGAAGTAGGTTGAACATGGAGATGAAAACTAAGTAATAAATTGTTATTTTGCCGGGTAGTGGTTTCTTGGCAAGGATCCATTTAATAGGAACTCTACCCTTGTTATTGGCTTGTGTGACCTTCTACCTGTTTCTTGTAATCGATAATGAAATTGAGATTATCATTTTAATGATTGTTGAAAAACTGTTTTTTCTTTATAGCGCTACACAGGTTTCTTATCAATATTACCTGAGCGTTTCTCCTGCTGATGGGCATCTATACATTTCTGATCCCGAAAAACATCAGATCCTGCGTGCTCTCTCGGTAGAGCCAGTCGAAGAGCCTAGCATAAATTTCGAGCCAGTTGTGGGATCGGGAGAGAGATGCATTCCCGGTGATGAAACACACTGCGGAGATGAAGGACCAGCTAGTGATGCTAAACTAGCTCATCCAAAAGGTGCATACATTTGTGGAAGTTGATTACGTACGTTTCCGGCATACGCGTTGCACCGAGATGATATCTTACAATCTTTTTTGTAGGTCTTGCTATTGCAGCTGATAAAACGATGTATATTGCGGATGGTACGAACATTCGAGCCGTTGATCCTAAAGGCATGATACATACACTAGTTGGTCACCATGGCCATCACAACCATTGGACTCCAGTTCCTTGCTACGGGGCTATCCCAGCACAGCAAGTAAGGCGAACATTTTTTAATATATGATCTTTTTAACTCTTCTTTTAATCTTTTTAAATGTTTTATCCTCATTCAAACATAGGTATTTGTCTTAGACTAAAATCTCTGTCCTGTACAGGCTCAACTTCAGTGGCCCACCGGGCTATCCCTGAGTCCCTTGGATGGAAGTTTGCATTTCATTGACGATCGCTTAGTGTTGAAGCTAACACACGACTTGAAAGTAAAAGTAGTTGCTGGTACTCCACTGCATTGTCATAGCACCACTACCAGTGAACATCAACATCCAAAGCAGAGGACTGAAACCAGCAGCAATCCATTGAAAGAAGAAATTACCAAGGTAAAAAAATTAAAAATCTCCCAGGCAATGTTGTAGAAAAAATATCCCTACCTAATCTACCAAATTGAAGATAATTTGTCCATTTATTGAATACATATTGTACTTTCTGATCAGGTTGAAGAAAGTGACGAAGAGGAAGATGAAGAAGAAGAAGAGGGCTCAAAAGCAACAAATACTGTTTTGGGATCAGTTCTCGCACTAGCGTTCAGTCCTACTGGGGACTTGTTCATTGCGGAGAGTGATTCAAGAAAATTAAATACTATTCGGGTTGTTGATTCTGCAGGGAGAATGACTGATTTTGCTGGAAGGCAGCTGGAGAACTTGTCCCAGTAAGTATTCAGTGCAAAAAGTAGGATAGTCATAAAGGCATGAGCAGTGAAAACTGAAGAGAGACATTAATCTTGCAGGTTTTGAAACAAGCCATACCTACATGTTTTATCTTGTTGTGTTTGTTTCAGGGTAAAAAGCTGTGAATGCAACACCAATTGGAGTCTATCTTCATCAACATCCACAGCATCAGGGTGCTCATGTGCCTTAACAGGAGGCATTGATGATGCTTTGAACACTGAACGTAGTTCGAAAGAGACGATGCTTTCTTCCAATGCTCTGTTCACCTCTATTTCTGCTGTAACTGTTTCACCTGACGGTATCCTGAATGTAGCCGATCAAGGAAGCTTACACATTCTTGCACTGGAGCATTACCTTCCAACCCACGATGAGAATGGAGAGTTTAAGTATGCTGCTTTAATTTTTTGAATGAAATTATTTGAATTTTCAGCCCTGTCTAGGGTGTAATTGGATATTAATCAACGTTTTTCCAGGATTCCATACCCACCAACTCGAGAAATATACATCTTTAATCGGTACGGTCAACACATTGCCACCAAGGACATAACTTCGGGAAAAACACGCTACTCTTTCTTGTATTCGAAAAACACTAGCTTCGGAAAGCTGTCAACTGTCGCTGATTCTTCTGGCAACAAGATTCTGTTCAGACGAGATTACAGTAATGTTGTCTCCACAATTGAAAATACCCAAGATCATAAATCTGACTTGAAGATATCAGGTGTTGGTGCCCTAGTGAAATTTTCTGAGAAAGGTGAATCAGAGATTGAATTGGACTATGATAGCGGGACAGGATTGTTGACTAGCAGATCAGATTCTCGTGGTGGGGGCGTAAGTAATTTCTTCTGCCTGATATCTGCTTTCTTGTTTTCTTTTACACATCACTTGAACTGCAATGATTTTTGTCTTGCAGGGCGGAGAGACATTTATGTACCGTTACGGAAGCAATGGGCGCTTGAGTGATGTGATTCTCCCAACTGGAGAAACTGTCAATCTTGCTTCCCGTCTAACACCAGACTACGGGCTAGCAGTTCAAGTAGAAGCGCCACTTCAATCGGTTGTTCCAGTGGAGAGCCACACGGTCACTTTGAAGATGGAAGGGCGGGGTGCCAAGAGGCTTCTTTTAAGAGAAGGTAAATTGCTCACCTGATTATCCCCTTTGTAATTATGTTCTTGTCTCTGAGTTTGTTGCAACAGAATTTGTTCTGTTTGGTTCCATAAAATATATACCAAGCATTTTCCAACTTGCTGCAACAATGATTCCGTGCGCCCAAAAGTGGGTCCTTTTGGGGGGGGGGGGGGGGATCTTTTCCCTAGATTCATGACGGAAGTTGAACGTTTGTACGCATTAATGTCCAAACCAGAAAAGTATGAATGTCCGCGGTTCTGGGCGTCAGCAAGGATCCAAATTTTTCAGAAATTTTTAATTGCCTTGATAGTGTGTTCTTTTCTGATAGTTCTTGCAATGCGGATTACATTCAAATAGTCACATTTTGAAAAAGATGCACCTTTCAATGAAAGGATACCAATAACAATTACTCGAACCTTGCAGGTTTCTCAACGAGTGAGGCCGTGACTTTCCGCAACGGCTCCTTCTCGTTATATTCCTCTTGGGGTGGGCATCTTCACTGCTCATCTGTTGCCCGACACCCACTGCTAGAACTATCTCTCCCTGTCGAAGCAGAAATGCTGCCAATGTGGAGCCGTCAGGTTTTGACTTTAGGAGATGGATTGATCAACTCTGCACAATGGACCTATAGTCTTGTCGGCGATGTTAAAGGAAATGAACAAACCCTGTTGAGGGAACTATGGGCAAGTTACTGTGTGGATTAAACAGATTGACTCTTTTTTCTTTTGCTTTGTAACTTTTTCTTATCAACCATGTATGAATATGTTCAGGTGAACCAATCTCGAGTGCTGGGTGTTGAATTCGATCAAGCAAGCAGTACGGAAGTGTTCTACGATCGAGATAGACAATCGCTATTGAAAGTTGCATTTAACCCAGCTGGCCTACCACAATCTTGGACTCCTAGTAATGGCGGACCCCCTGTTAACATCACGTACGACAGGTAAGAAAGAACTCAAGTTAAAAGTTTAGCAGCACAGAAGCTGGAAGGGAAGCAGGAAAAATGTGCATCCGATTCAGGACAAGAGCCTGGGATTTCTCAATTACCAGTCGAGTACTCTACGGCTGAGCTAACCAGGCATACATTCTCCTCGCTTGCCCGGGCGAGGTATTTAGCTGTATTTTTGCTGTCAAAGCAGTAAAGCCAACAAAAACATCAAGTTTTTCGTTTTTCTCTTCAGATTCAACCGAGTGGACTCCTGGAAATGGGGAATCCAAACAGAACAATATAGCTATGAAAACCACGGCTTATTAGCTGAAATAAGTTCACCACAGGATGGAACCACTAAATTCACCTACAGTGACTCGAACATGGTAAGTGCATTAAATTCCCAACAACTTTATGAATCTGTTCTATGCTTCATTTTGAGAGATGGGAAGCAAAAACTTCAAGAAAGTGGCAAAAAGCTAAATGTATTTTATGTCACCATGGCAGCTTGCCGAGTTTCATCAAATGACCTCGATGCATCTGGCTATAGCAAACCCCTTGCCAAGCCTTTGCTTTGCGTCCCTCTCAATGAAGCGTTTGAATTATCACTTTGGCTGACGAGGATGATTTCTCTGACAGATAATTCCCTAAAATATGGTGTATTTCATTGATTCAGTTGTCGCATATCACTCTGCCGAGCCAGCGCCGCTTCAGCCTGCAATACGACGATGCAGGTGGATTACGACACGTAACTCTTCCGTCCGGGACTCGCCACTCATTTTCTTGCCAGCCTTCACTAGGATTCCTGCGCGTAAGCTACACGCCTCCAGGCTCTACACGCGCTTATCTTCAACATTACGCGCATCGCGGAGCTCTCCTGCAGACAGTTTTCCCAGGAGATGGTGCTAGAGTTGTCTACCGATACCACAACACTGGCCAATTAGCCGAGGTAATGCTATTTATTGGTTGTGATAAATTATTGTCGCACCAATTAACTATGAGTTGTGCATGTTTCAATACAATTTAAATTCTTCACATAGTGTTATAATTCAAAACTAGGTGACTCAATGTTGCTGAAAAAATTATTTCGTAGTGTACGATTTATTCATTAATGTCACAAAGATCTCTAGAAGGACGCACTGCAACCCAACTTTCCATTGAAAACAAAAATTATGTCATGCTTTTGTTTATATTTTTACAATATTGTTTTATTAAAATTTGAAAGCCAAATTATAGCAAAAAGTGCATTTCTAAGTAGATATTGTGTATCTTGCAGGTGGTACACGGAGATGGAAGGAGTCAAGTGAACTATTCACCGTCTACTGGCTTCCCCTCAGAAGTTTTACATTCTGAACGAGAATATGAATATCGATGGGATTATCAGTACCAAGCTGGGCTGTTAACAGAAGAGAGATTAGACTTTGGAGCAAAGACAGGCCTCAGTAACGCTAAGTTCACCTACGAATATGATACAAACTTCAGGCTGGTGGCAGTTCAGGGTCGGATTGGAGGCCAAAATCTTCCGGAACATTTACTTGCGTACAACAGTAAAACTGGTGCGCCTGAACAGCTTGGCCAGTTTAAGGTAAATCAACATTGCCTTTGCTCTCATTACTTAATACTAGTGTGTTTTTATTTCATTGTTGATGTGAAACGTCTTTCATGCCAGGCGTGAGAATGGAAAAGTGTAACATTTTGATTGAAACTTTACATAAAAAAATAACCGATAGCAACACAGAATGAAGGGTATACACTGGAGCAAGTGAGACAGAACAAAGCTGTTGCATAAAAACATTACGGCGAGTGAGAGCTAAGCTACAGAGACTGAGCGAGGGTGTGAGTGAGAGCGATGATTGAAGCACTTTCATTGGGGCTAAGTTTTCATGCTTCTACAATGCAGAAAGTGGCCAGGTTTGATTTCCAAATGCATACAATAAATTCTCTGTTACACTGGGACCTTTTGCAAATCCGTGCCCTAGCAGTAAAATAAATACATTTTCCTTTGACTCTAGCTATAATTTTTTGTGACCCGAGCTAAATGAATAGAATGACAAATCAGCACAATAATACAAACCACAAAGTGGTGATATTTAAAATTACTTTTCTATTATATAATCATCTGGCGGATTCATTTTCAACCAGCAATGTTAAAAGAAAAAATTATCTAGAGTACACATCTAGAGTAAGTGTAAGTATTGTATGTATGTAGGAGAGTAAGTATCTAGCTAGAGTATTTACCTTTTTATAGCTTAACCAATTGGTAATTGTTATAACCATGGTACACACAAGTCTATCTCCGTACTAGCCTGTTTTGGCCGCCTGTTGGGCAGACACAAAGTTAGTAATGCAACTTGTAGGAAGATAACAATGAAACTTGCACTTTTAGTCGCTGAATTTATTAACTATGGAAACGCTTCTACAGAACGTCAGTAGGGAAAAATAGCAATCGATTTTTTCAAAAAATGGTATCAAGAGTGAGTGCTAAATGGGCTTAAAACCTGGCCCAGGGACGCCATCAAGGCACGTGCCAAATTTTGCTGCCCTGCGATTCGCCGTTCTCACATGATAAGCAGGCATACACACATACATACATTCATCTATGCAATGCAACGATGTTATTATATAGATATATCATCTTCGTCTACAATGTCTTCCATTTTGCACCCAATGTACACACATCAAAGTACCTAACCGATCTGAAAAATGTTTCACATAAGCACCAATCGCACGAGCTTGGCATACGCACTCATTTTTATTGTAAACTTGGTTTCTTTGTTAGGTTTCACGGCGTCAAACAAACGAAACTGCAGTCATGGATGGCACTGCAATATTTAAGCGCACCATCAATGGCCAGTTCCAAGAGACGCAAGTGGCAGTTACAATTCACGGATTGGAAGTATTTCGAATGGAATTTACGTATGACTCACGCAGGTAAAAAATAATTGTCATACCATTTCTCTCTTTAGCCATTGTTTTACAAGCTCAGTTTGATGAACATTGCTAGTTTGCAATGAGGGTCTCCTCAGTATTGATGTTCATCTTCATGCACTAACATCATTATGTGCTTCTAGCCGTGTAAGTCAAACACGAACTTACACTCGTAATGTCGGTGTGAACACTTACACAAATACTAAGAACTACACATGGGATTCGGATGGTCAGCTTTCGGGAGTAGAAGCCCAAGAGCCGTGGGGATTCAAATACGACCCTAACGGAAACATGTTGTCACTCACATATAGGTATACAAACTGTCACATAAAAAGAAATCGGTTGCTTTCAGATTTAAAACTGTGCTAAGTTCAAGAAATTTCTGACTTATTTTATATTTTTCAGGGGAAATAACATTCCAATGGAATATGATGTTATGGACAGAATCTTCAAGTTTGGTGATGGCCTTTACCGCTACGACAACCGAGGTCTAGTGATCCAGAACGCCAGAGAAGAGAGATTTCATTACAATGCCAAAAGCCTGCTGGTGCGGGCTACAAAACGCGGGCGTTTTGATGTGCGGTACTTCTACGACCATTTAGATAGACTTGCAACTAGAAAGGATAATTATGGAAATGTAACTCAGTTTTTCTACACAAATCATCAACGTCCTAATGAGGTATGACCTACTTTAGTTCCATGTTTAATTTAATACTTCCTATTCCAACTGGTAAGTATGAAAAATTGAGTTCAGTTTTCAAGAAATGTATTTTCTTCTACAGGTGAGTCAGATCTACAGCCCTCGAGATGGTAAACTGATGTCCTTGGTCTACGACGACCGAGGCCACCTGATATTTGCCCAAGTTCAACGTCACAAGTATTACGTGGCCACCGACCAATGTGGCACACCTGTCATGGTTTTCAACCAGTATGGGGAAGGCATACGAGAAATCATGAGATCACCCTATGGACACATAGTCTACGACTCCAATCCATATTTGTATTTACCAGTCGATTTTTGTGGGGGACTTCTGGATCAGGTAAGCGGCACACATGGCCTATGTGAAATGTTTTTGATACTAGAATAAAGTGTTGGTTGTTGTACTAATTACATTTTTTATTAGGTAACATCATTGGTCCACATGCCAAGTGGAAAAGTTTACGATCCCTTGATTGGTCAGTGGATGTCACCAATGTGGGAGGGTGTCCTCGATCGAGTTGCTAATCCCTCTCATCTGCATTTGTACCGATTCAATGGCAATGACCCCATTAATGTTGGCCAAACTGCACAGCATCTTACAGGTAAAAGCGCCATTCCCGAATGTAAAAGAGTCATGGCACTGTTTTGTTGTATCGAATGAAAGCACAGCCGACAAACAGTAAAGGAAGGAGCTTTACAAAAGGTGTATATCTCTAAATGCCTTTTTCTTTGTATTTACAGAGCACCAGAGTTGGTTTTCACTATTGGGCTATGATCTTAATAGCCTATCACCTCAGCTCTATCCTGAAAATCTTCCTGGTGGCGGGCTTCCCCCGAATAGAGGATTCCTGGGTCTTGGAGCACTTCAAGACCAAACCATTCCAAACCTCATGTCTTCAAGATCCTCGCTCCAGCTGAAATCAGTATCGCCGACGCAATTTTCAGTCACACTGGGTTTCTTTGCCCATTTATCTGAGAGACGTTTAGGTGACGTCTCCACATTGAACTCCCCTCCCCGATCGGCTGTCAAAAGAGACCCTTGGCCTCCACGTGATTTCCCAGCCACCAACCCTGCATCAGTTTTTACACTACGCCGTCTAGGAGCCGCTTCTGACCCTCCCTTCGGCCGTGGAATCCTGGTGTCTAGAACTGCGGAAGGCCAAGCTATTGTGAGCTCGGCACCATCCGCCAATGCGATATACCGCGACGTATTTACCTCGGTGTTTAATCAGAGCTACTTTTTGCCGTTTACATTTTTGGTGCATAATGCTCAACAAGACATATTTTATTTTGTGAAGGAAGATATCTGGCGTACTACAGAAGACAGAGGTCAATTGAACAGACTTGGAAGCAAAGTTAACATCACTTTCAATGGTAAAGAAGCTGGTGGGTCGGAGTCAGCAAACGGGAAAGTAGCAGACTTGAAAATACATGGGGCCTCGGCCATTATCAATATCCGGTACGGAACGACTTTAGAAAAAGAAAAGCAAAGGCATTTGCACCATTATAAGGGTGTGGCTATTAAGAAAGCTTGGCACAGAGAGAAAGAAGCATTGAGTAAAGGATTTGCAGGATCCATTGATTGGGCGCAAACAGAGATCGAAGAGATCCTGAAATCTGGCTCCACATTAAGCTATGATGGCAAATGTGTACATGATATACAGCGATATCCTGAATTGGCCGAAGACCCATTCAACATTAGATTTGTAAAGAAAAGTGCAGCAGCCACTGCTACAGAATCTAACATTCGGCGTAGAAAACGCCATATAGATGATAAGAGAGCCATAGTGGCAGGAAATAATGGAGAAAATCTAGGCCTTAGACCATATTATAATAATATGTATCTAAATCATCAAAAAAATCTTAACTCGAAGGGAACCTTAACTCTAACGCTGAACAGAAATAATGTAATAACGGTAAAAAAAAAGTGTTTCAACAAACACTGGTGGTTACCATGGACTCACAACAACGCGTCGTGTTGAAAAATAAGAAACTGACGAGCAGCCATTTCCATCTACAGAACAAAAAACTTGTCAGCCCAGGCAAAACATATTTGGGATAAAGCCTGGCAGAACTGATTGAGCACATATTATGCCTGTACATATTTCCGTTGGCATAGCGGACGTGGCAGACGATTCGATTGTCGGATCAAACCGAAGAAATAGTACTGGAAAACGTATCTCATTTATCATGCAAGGTGTGCAGAAGTGTGACATACCAGACTTGGATGAAACATTCTCCTGAAAACTGTGTGAATGTAAGCCAACCCTTTCTATGACGTAGATAGGTAATACCTCTTGTTCATATTATTATACTTCAGTCAATAATGTTTGAACTAAATTACCATGTTTACTTAAATATGAGCTCTCCAGTGGGCCGTAGAATTGCAACCTTATTTTACAGAAAATGGATTTGGAATTCTTTTAATTAGCATGTTCTTCTTTCTGTAATTTATTTTATATTGGCATTTTTTTCGGGTGGGTTTACTGCTAATAGGCCTTAAGTTATAGTCGTTAGTCTATGTTGTATGCTTTGTAAAAGACTGAAAATGATAAAAAGATTTCACTTTTATCATTTGTATTATGTATAGCATTTCCTTTAATTAAGTAATATTAAATTACTGATTACTACATGAATTGTGCTTATATTTCAGTAAATATGGTACAAATATTTTCAAGCAATGGAATTTATTATTTTATTACCTGAATGCCCAAATTGTGTAGTATTCTAATCTGAAGATGCCAAAATAATTACCAAGCAAGTATGAAAGTAATTGTAGTATACTGGAAATGTTCTGTTTGTGTTGTTGATTTAATAAGCAGATGTATTTTTGTGTACAAAACTAATTGTACAAAACCATCATATTTTACTTTAAGTGTTATTAACATTGCAACATGTAGGTGTAAACAAAATTGGTATTATATATGAATGTACGTTTATTTATGTATACTATGTGGTCACAACATCTTTAAACTGCCTTCAGAAGTTATAACTGTAGTGTACTTTGGCTTCTTTTTATTTGGTGAGGGTTCAATCTCAAACTGTTAAATCATATCTGCAATAGAGCTAAAAAATCTCATTATAAATATTAACTTGGTGAGAATTGATTCTGCATAACTGCACTGATTTATAACTTAATTACCAGTAAGTGAAGAGTTTCATATGACGCCATCATCGTAGCTTTTAACAAATACCAATGTCTCGTTTGAGTTAAAATTTAAAATATAAATGTTGACCTGGAATATTTCAGAGCAATAGGAACATTTACTTGTGTAGATATTCACCGAGATAAAAACATTTTGCCTAGTCTGGGATGTGTGGCAGTACGTAGCTTAAAATTGGGTAAACTGTCAATACAAAATTAATTCTTAATATTTTTTAGGATAATCTGCTTACTCGCATTCAAAAATTTTACATCGATGATTCTAACACCCAAAAACAAGCATTTAATCCCACTTAGAAAACCCCATTATACTGAGATTTTTTGGATTAAGAAAGTGTATGAAATGTTTTTAATGCTTAAACTAATGCTATTCAAATAATATGTATTATATGAATTATATGTATTTTATGTACCACATAAGTGAAATGTTGTTTTGTTGGAGGAACCCTTTTCTGTCCACATAATAATAATAATGAATGAGCTTCGATAAATCTCGCACATGCTATGCTTATCCCAAATATTAATTTTCGAACTGGAACGATGCGCACAATTAACAGGGGATCATTTTTTTTTTGTTTTTAGAATGTGCAAGTACTGAAGGTAGGGTAGAGTACCCAGTTGTGGCCAGGCTAAGGAAAGTTTTGATTTGGCAGCTCTACAAAAACTACAAGATAAAATATTTAGCTCTTTTATGAATGTCAACAGAACAGGTAAGTATCTAGCTTGTTGAAAAAAATTTTTTTAAGCATACTTTTATAACTTAAGGGAAGGATATTGCCTTTTTAATGTAAATTGGACAATTTGCCCAGTTCTGGCCATGCTATGCCCAGTTTTGGCCAGCTGAAAGCCCAGTTGTGGCCACCCTGATGATGCTGTGACAGAAATTCGTTTAAATTGAACTGAATCAGTTTA